>CM071568.1:206768402-206828867 GCA_036426205.1 Ascaphus truei
GTCCGCGTGTGTATATGTGTGTGTGTGTGTGTGTGTGTGTATATATGATCTTTTTATTTTATATATATAATTAATTGATTAATCGGCGATATACACTTAAAGAAATGCTTGCTGTTTAGTTAATCACTGTCTCTCACAAGGTATTGAGCTAAATATATAGACAGATATTAATGGTAAACATAAACTCGAGTAAAAAAATCAAAAGTGGATAGTTTCGAAACAGTGTTTCAGGAAAATATGTGTTATTTTAAACCTTGGTTTCAGTCTTTACAAAATATAAACGCAGTACTTAAATGGAAGGTTTTTAATTTTCTTGCTTTTATTCCAAACAAAGCTGGAAGGAAGTCTGTGCGTGATCAATCTTGCTTGCCAAATGGTTTGACAGCTTCTGGCCTTAAAGATCACATTTAAAGCTTCTTGTTTCTTCCAAGATCAAATGTTACTGGGAAACGAGTTTGAGTAAGAAATGCAAGCAAAGAAGGGAATTTTACTCCTTATTTCTTTATAATCGTGGATATGTTTCTCGTACCACAGGTATGGACACCTTTTCCTTTGTCTAATGTTCACATAGTATTGGATTGATAAACTCAATTAAAAAAATAGGGGGAGGGGGGGATAGTGGGAATTGAAGATAGAAGGTTTCTTGCAAATGTAGTAGTGCTTTGTTAGAAAAATGTGTGTGGGTGTGAGTACTGTTAAAACCCCTATTTCCTTATTTTATAGCCTAATAGAACATGGAACAAAGAATAATACTGTCCATACACATCAGAACAATGCCTTTCGTGCATATGGAAATACATGATCAACAACGAAAAGCATCTAAAACATATATCTTTAACTGTATACACCTCTGTAGGAAAAAGCAAAATGAGACCCATTTAATTGCTGAACAATGGAATATGTGTCCATTGACATATGGCTGTCAAGTACAACATCTTCAAATGATATATATTTACTTCAATTCAAAACACATGCAATTGAAAAAAATGTTTTATTATAGTATCAACTATTTTTGTTTTTATATGTATTAATCGACACGGTAAATATCAGTAATCTATGTTTGTGATAGCTTACCTCTGACATATATTTCTAGCCTCTTTTACTAAACACACACAATTATTTTATTGTTCCCATTCCTGCTTATTATCATTATATTATCATTATTAAATCTAAAGCAGAAATTAACAAAACGGAAATCGGCAACAAAAATATAAATATATGTACCTGCAGACCTACTGAAAGATACCAACTGAAATCGGATCTTAATAATGTATTCCAAATAGGAACAATAAATTGATGATATTCCTAATATTTTAACCCTGAGACAAAATGGCGACATTTCTCTGCACTAAAATACATATATAGTAGTATTTTTTGTTTATATTGGCCCCAATATATTTAATGTAGCTGTATTCTATTTTTGAATGAAACAAATGTAAATTGTTCAATGTTGGCTTCAAATTAGTAGATTTTGTGTATTTGATTTAGGCATCAAATATTATATATAAATGCGGGACAAAGGACATGGTCTTAATTGTTGTATGTTCCAATATATTTCTATTTGTATATGAGGCATGTCAATATACACACTAAAGTAATATGTTTGAAAGCAACAATCTAAAAACAGATTAATTCGTTCATAGACAAAGTATTTCTTATTTTTTTACTGTGTTGCTAAGATAAGTGACAATGTAAAGATATCCAAGACATTTGTGCTTTTAAAAACGAATGTCTCAGTTCAAATAGTGTTGTGTGTATATATCCTATATCAATGCCTGTGAGTGTGTGTGTGTGTGTGTGTGTGTGTGTGTGTGTGTGGTTGTGTGTGGGTGGTTTTGTGTGTGTGTGTGTGTGTGTGTGTGTGTGTGTGTGTGTGTGTGTGTGTGTGTGTGTGTGTGTGTGTGGGGGTTTGGTGTCGTTGTTTTTGTGTGTGTGTGTGTGTACATACATGTGATAGTACACATATATTTGTACACATATATATTTTATATACTATTGTCTGTGCTTATGTTATTTATTTTTTTCCTTACTTAATCTATTCAATATATATGTGTCGGATATATATATATACTATTATTAAGGTTATGAGTGACAAAAACCCTCCACAGTAAAGCATAAAGCAACTGTAACTATATTCTGTATGAATTACAGTTGCTTTATTCTATATATATATAATATAATATATATATATATATACAATGGGAAATATTACTGTGTCCTCATCTGCATGTCTTAAGACGGTCTGCAACCGCGTTTGTGGTGTGGTGTGTGTGGGGTGTGGTGTGTGTGTGTGTGTGTGTGTTGTTGTTGGTGGATTGTGTGTTGTGTTTTTTTGTGGTGTGTTGTGTTTGTGTACTTTGTGTTGTTTTTGTTTGGTGTTGCGATATGTGTGTGTGTGTGTGTGTGTGTGTGATATATGTGCATGTGTTTCTGTGTGTGTGTGCATATAGTATATATATGTATATATACACACATATATTTTTATATATATATATATATATATATATACACACACACTTACATTCATACAAATGTCTATACAGATAGATTGTCTTTATGTTTCTTTTTTCGAAATCTAACAATAAACCACCAATTCAAATGTCCATTTTCTCCCTGGAAGGAAAAGTGTAGGAGGAAAATTCTCATGTTCTTTCAAAGAGCTTCCCTGAAGAGGCAGAAAGAAGCCATTCCATGTGAGCAGATGCCTGAGAGCGGGGGCTGCAGACTGGAGCACAAGGAAGAGCTCAACATGGCGTAAGAGCCCATCAGCACTCAGCTATTACCTACCAGACCTCCATTATCAGCCATCTTATCAATCACTAGCAACTGTATTCAAAGAGGAGATGTTGTCCAACACCCTGTGTCTCTCTGATAGAAAATAGCCTGTGTTTTTTTTCCCTGACAGTAAATGTTGCTCTACTTAACTGACAATATAAAGTAATATGCTCCACAATTCATAATCTCAGGCATTTAAACTGCACCCTGTTAACCTTTTATTTCAGATGCATGATCAAAGAAGTTGAACCAAGCTCGTTTTTTTTTTTGTCCATTGCAAACTGCTGTACTTGGTGATTAAATATATTGTGTATTATATATATTTAAATAAAAACATTGTTTTGTGTTTTTAGTTCACCACCTGGAATGTGTGTATTCTATCAATAGAGTTTAGAAGCAAATATACAAAATGTGTATCTTGATTTTCTCTCCGATTTTATTGCATCTTTAAAGATAATTATTTATTTCAAACAACACTCCCTGTATGTATCATTATACCATCAAACAGAAGGCCCATACCAAGACCTGAATATTAGGGTATATATTGTTTATAAATATGAAAGGTGGGATAAATAATATGTAAACAGTTCGATATTTTTGTTTGCAAAAAAAAATAACAAAAATAAATAAAAGGGAATATGCACCAGAATTACACATTAAATGACTTACAAGTATTAATTATGATCCAGGGTGACCCTGTTCAAGCGCTTTTTTTGATATTTGTCTAGCAATTTAATAGAAGTGCAATAATAATTTAAATCGACTCCCTGTGGGGATAATACATGTACTAACAAACTCACATTGAAGAAGTTTTTCTTTTCCATATAAAATGTGTTCATATACCCTGTTTGATAAAAGTGTAGAAATAAACTACAAAGCCTACTTCTCCAAAGCGAGATGCACGGCCATAGTTCATGAAGGACAAAATATACTATGCAATCTAGACAGCATTTCAAGCAACAGATATTGCTGACACACAAAAAAAAAAGTATAAAATAAGGGAATAAAAAATAAAAGATACAAAGAAAGAGTGTTGCAAGGTACTTTAAAAAAATAATAACTGATTTCCCCTACAACTAATTGTTGTCCATTACAAATGTGTCAGCTTGGGTGCTTCCTGAATTCTTCCCTGAGAAGGATGATGAGAAGATAAGTCTGTGTATGTGGGGTGTGAGTCACAGGGTCCATGATGGTGACTGCTATTCATTGTTCCAGGCCCACTGTAGTCCATGTTGGCAGGGGAGGAGTGAGTGAGATGCGATAGGCCGAACATGGAAGGCCCAGTATTAGTCATGGTTTCCACATAGTTGCCCCCTACATAGACGGGGCTTCCCTGTACATGAGGATTTCCATAGCCGCTGCTGCTTTGAAGAGGGTGGGTATCATATTCGGGAGTAACAGCAGCAGTTCCTGTGTATCTCTTTTGATGAGGAAGGCAGCTGTTATGAGGGGTGGGGTATGGTGCAGGCACACCATAGGCGTTTGGATGAGGTTTGTTAAATGGTGGGGGCGATTGGGGCTCATAAGGGACACTGTTCACCAAAGAATGCATAGAGTTTAGGTATCCTCCGATAGATGGTGGGGGCACAGGGCTCCTGCAGGGTGACTGCCCTCCTGAAGAGGTCATCATGGATTTCCCTTTCTGATCCTTTTTGTATTTCATGCGCCGGTTTTGAAACCAGATCTTGATCTGCCTCTCTGTGAGATTGAGCAGGTTGGCCATCTCTACCCTCCTTGGCCTGCACAGGTATCTGTTAAAGTGGAACTCCTTTTCCAGTTCTACCAGCTGAGCGCTTGTGTAAGCGGTGCGCGCTCTCTTGGAAGAGGATTGTCCGGGGGGGCTCTTATCCCCAGCACAGCTCTCACCTGAGCAGACAATAAAAAAAAACATCAAGCATTAAGGGACTTGAAGCCCATTTTCAGAGCTCAGTGGAGATCTGCTTTAAACTAGCTCACTGACCTGCATATATAAAGAAGGATATACATACACAACAACAGTAACATACCATAAATATATATATATATATATATTATATATATTATATATAATATATATATAATATATATATATAAGTCTAATAATATGTATATATATATATATATATATATATATATACTTAATATACAATAACGATTATTATTGGGGTGACCACTGAAAATGAACTCATTCATCTCTTTAATGATACCAAGTATTACTGTAGACATCAGTATAATGTGTTGTTTCATTATTATTAGAGGTGCCTCACTGAACTCACTGCAAATAGACATATTGATCTGTACATTTATACTGAGTATTAAAGTATGTCGGTATTGGTATGAAATGTAATTCAAATATGATGGGGGGGGGTGGGGGGTTGCCTCAGTGACAATAAACATACAGATCTGTATAATTATACTGATCATGCCTCTATGCTGTATTCACTCTCAAATATCCCTTTCCTTGGGAACATGTAAGTAGCAACAACCATCAGAGACCCTTGCCAGGGCTGCCACACTAGTTTTGTGGTTTGGGCACTATCAGCATAACGTTTTACTGTATAAATATCAGTGCCTCGATCACTGCATCTACCTACTTTCATTCATCTTAATGGATCTATAACTTAAAGTAATCTGTATTCCCAGACCCTTGCAGTGTCTGCCATGTTCATTTAACGTTATCAACTCATAAAAAGCAATATACTGCAATATACAATGGTGTTGAGTATCTTTATACACCTTCACAATGGAAGAAAACTCTATGTAGACCCTGGTCAGTTCCAGCTTTTCCAAAGGACAGAGTATCTAAGGGCAGGAGTTGACATTCTCCAGCTCTAATTACTGGAGGACTCCAGGAAATATATGTGTGTATACATACATACATACATACATACACAAGCCAATAAAATAGAAGTTACATATGATTTATCTTGTATGATGCATTACCTTGGATATCTGGGGAAAGTGGAGCCATTTTCCTCATGCTTTGTTTTATGTAATACATTTGCTTTTGATTATTTTTGTGACCTCAGGACACACCACATATGATTTTCCTATCTCTGATCATTAAATGAACTTAACTGCCAGGCCATCAGCCACGATGAGACCTCACTATATTCCTGAATTGCTGTGTTTCTATATTAGTTGGAATCTAATTACCACGAATAATTGTATACAAAATTAATTGCCATTACTACAGCTGGAATATGTCTAGCAGTGTGTTGCCTATATCTAACTTCCAAATAAAGTCTGTTTTAACGAAAATACTTGTCATTTGTATTTTTATATCATACCCAAAATGTACAATAACAGTTTAGAACTTTATCACATAAATAAGGTCTGAACAAGAACAAATTATTTTAAGTGTTAAGAATACACCTTACTGTCATTCTTTTAAATGGGTTGCTCTTTATTTTCCATCAAATGTTGTGTTCCTTAAACAATGCAGTGTAGGGCCAATTTCTTCTTATAGAAACCAGGGAGATATGTTGTTTTGTTAGAAAGGATTAGTGATTGATACTCTAAAGCAATTGTACCAGTCATATAAAATAGTAAATAAGGTATACTTAGTAATGAGAAACCCCTTGACATTAAAAAAAAAGGTTATTCCTAATAACGTATACAACTGCTAAACTGTGATCATACATACACCAGTAACTTAAATAACAAATGGCTTTCCTATGCACATAATTTGCATTACAAACACACGTTTGCAGACATGTCTGGTGTATAAACATACATTGCAGTAGTCACTTCATTTCAGTTGGGTCTATATTATAAATTATGAATGAGGTCATATAATTGCATCCTAAATAGAATTATATTAAGGTATCCCAATGGTTGTGAGTAAAATTTGCTCACACAGTTTCATGTCCTTGCTCTCTTACACAGAAATTGTTCATTCCATGCAAGCTAAGTCTAATGTAATTAACAAGTTATACACCAAAATGCAAGTCATCATTTAAATATTACCATGTCCTTAATTTCAATGTTACTGCAGCTTCAATAAGTTTTACTCCGTATATGCTACAGGTGAATAACATTATTTTTCTAAGGATGACTTCATTAAGCATTATAAAATCATGATGACACACAACTAACTCCACAAATGATTGTGCAACAGAATATTTGCCAACAGTCAGTGGCCATCAATGCTCTCTCAGAGAGGCCAGCACCACATTGCAGAGAGACTTCCCAGCCTGTGCTACCCGTATGTTTGATCTAAGGAGGTGCACTGCAGGGCCCTGATTTTACTTCCTTGCTGGAATAACTACTACATGTGGCAATTACCTGAACTCGAGCTGCCAGTTTTCTGCTTTGTATTTTGTCGAGACTCTTTCATCCAAGGGAAAATCTGCTTTGACATGGTAGGTGAAGTGATGTTTGTGGCCTTGGTGGTTGAAGCTGTGGCTGCATTACTAGCATTTTGAGGTGGTGACACAGAGGGTGGTGGCCCTTGTGGTGTAGGCTGCTGCTCTGAGATGACCGGGGGTTGATTTGATTGACTGGTAATGGTTCTCATACAACTTTCGTTGATCTCATTGGCCTTGTGATGTGGCACAGCACTGCCAGGTGATTGCAAAGAGCAAGCAGGTCGATGATATTCTGTTTCCACCAGAGATGTAGCAGGAGGATATTGCTGCTGACTTGCATTATAAGTGAAACCATTTGCTCCTTGGTAGGGGTATCCACCATAGATTGCTGAGCTGTCGTAGTAGGTCGCTTTTTGCATTTCGTTGTTTCCCAATATTTATTTCACAAACTGACAGGGTCTTGACACCCGTAAAGAATAACATTGGCACCCCTCTGTCACGTGGCGTCCTTCCTCCAATGGCCCCTTTGGTCAGACCTATGGTGTACAAGAAGCACACTACAGTGAAGAAATCGGACAAATCCATCTTACTTACAATAGCTAAGTGACATGAAAGCCATACAAGAAAAAGTGTTCAGCAATATTGAGAAGTGTGTATTAAGATGATAAGGCTTGTTACTAACGCCACACTAATAACCATTTACCCCGAAAGTGCAGTTAAATGCGTTTTTAATAACTACATTATTGTTTAGACGATATGTATGTGTATGTATATACATATATATATATATATATCTATGATATCTTCTAGCTATATATATATCTATATAATAATATATATATATGTGTGTGGTGTGTACTATATATATATATCTCATATAATAGATATATAGATATATTACACACACACACACTTATCAGCATCTCAAAGTGAAACGTTTTCAAGCAGTACACATATTATTATTACACCAACTATATTATAGATAGATAGATATGGATAATAAATATATAATATCTATAATAAAGACTCCTAAAATCAGAAGTTAAAAATACATCATATTAAATGATGCAATGTTACATATGATTTGATAAATTGCCAGTTAAAATGATAACCCCTCAGTTTGCAGATGTAAAAGCAGCCCAATTCATTGTAAAGACAATGCACAGTGTTGACTCGGTAAACAATATTTTATCTGCTAGCAGATATTGCTATCCAAGCACAGGGCCTACAGGATAATATTTTCTGCTTGCTACTGAAAGGCAAACTTTTCAAGTATTTTTTCTCTCTGAATTTTTACAAATTGAAATAGAGAATAATTTCAAGTCAACATAACAGACGTTAACCCAAGAAAATATCGAATATTCGTTCGTAAATAAGATGCCACTCTGTTTTACAAGTGAGCACATACGTGTGTGTGTGTGTGTGTGTGTGTGTGTGTGTGTTGTGTGTGTGGTGTGTGTTGTGTGTGTGTGTGTGTGTGTGTGTGTGTGTGTGTGTGTGTGTGTGATCTCTAAGCGCTTAGAAGAATCAGATGACTTAAAATCCGATTTAGGACAGTACTCATGATATCTTCACAATTCTACCTGTTTAAACATGATGGATTTGAAAAAACACCAGGAACCAGAAAAACCAGCGTTCATCTCCATGACCACGGCATGAACTTTCTTTGCAGCCCTAACGATAATAGGTTCTGTCTTTGCAACTGCTCTGTAATTTGATGTATGGGGGTCATTTGGCTAGCGAGAGAGTAGATGATGGAAACACAAACCATAAAATACTACTAGGATCCTGTCTATCTTTTGTTAAATCTTAATGTTTACCTATCTCCAAATAACTATTTAAACTTAGCCTGGGCACAAAGGCAAAAGGCATTCAAAATGCTCCTAAAGCAAATAGAAAGATTATACAGAAATAAAAAAAAAAAGCTACATTTCAGAGAGCTTTCTTTTAACACATCCATTGAAAGTCGAACAATGGTAGAAATCCTCATAACTTTAAAAAAAATGTATGCTATGTATAAAATGTGTAATTAACCTTATTATTATTTCTTAAGCATGGTAAAAAAAAAATAGTCAGTGAATGTGGGTTTATGTGTGAATAATAAGGTATGCAAATTTCAAGTGTCCAAATTATCTCACATTTCTTAAAATCGGCAATTTTTATCTTAGTGCAATACACATCTCTATAGAAGGTCTACTGTGATCAACAGGCCCAAAAGTAAGCATGGTGCCCTAATAAACGTCTGTATTAAACGGCGTCGCTTTTATCAAATTCATTTTATTTAAGTATCTATAGGCTAAAATATTTCAAAACAGTTCACTCTATCGCTCTGATTTATTTGATAATATTGTTGCTACTGCATAAACATAAACATTGTCGCTAGTCAAAGTATATCAGACATTAGGGGACTCAGGCAGTATGGAATATTAAATATCATAACTTTTATATGAAAACAATTTGCAGCAAAACCATATGGCATAGCGACATAATTAACCCCGCCGTTGCTGGGTGGGCCTGCAGTGCATTTTGCCCTATATTGCATTTAAGGATCTTGTAGCCGCTGGAGGTTATAGACAAAACATTGCAATTATCTATAAATACCCTGCTATAATATTTTATACTAAATATGTTGCTATCACTCAATAAAACTAACTGGTAAAATCGAATATGAGTTTAAAAAAAAAACGCTTTTTATTCGGGTAACAATTTCTTACAATGAGTTAACAAATAGTATAAATCATACATCTAACTAGCAGTAAAAAATAATGTTTTGCTATTATTCCAATTATAATTAGAGTTTTAGTTCAGATATATCAACTGTTAAAATTGTAATTGTTTTGTATCATATATTTCCTAAATCATACACTTCTACATTGGATTGATATTGAGTATTTAGCGATGCTTTATCGAATTTTTAAAAAGCAGTGAGGATTATTAATTTTACAATCCCCGTTCCGCTTCAGAAAACTCAAACTGAGTTTGGGGGGGTGAGGGGTGGGAGGGGGGGGAGAAATGGGGAAAAAATAAGCAATCCCTTAAGATTTAATAGGAGATATGAAGAGAAGCTGAGAAGAGACGAGAAAGCAGCAAGAATTAGCAAACTATACGAATCAGTCACTTCTTGAAAGGAAGCTTGAGCTTGTGAACTCTTCTTGAACCGAGATTTAAGACTATAGCCATAAATCACTGGGACACAAACTCCTCCATTCAGAAGTGATAGCGGATTTCTGGCCTGCTTACCTTAGTTTCTGGCGACTGACGCGGAATACAACACACTATTCTCCAGTTCGGCTTCAGAACCACAAGATCTGGGTCCCCCCAACTAATTCCTAGGCATGATAGAGGGACCAAGAGACAACTTCTGCTCTATCACCTACAAGCACCAGGCACAAACCGACCCCAGGATGGAGGCAGCGCTCTGGAAATCTGAAGAAGAAATGTCTTGCAAAACTGGACAACCCCTAAGGTTACATATGGGCGACCCCGGTCATACAGATAAGAGATATCAACTCACAGGGCTTTCCAAATGTAGTTCCACCCCAAAAAAAAAATTTGGTATGTTTCTTACAAATATTACTTGCTGAATGAATATAGTTCTCCAAGCAGGATATTCTTCTGGGAGCGGGGACGTTTGGGGGAGAAAATAAAGGGAAAGACATTTAAAGTCTAAGGAGATAGGGTAGACATGGAAAGAAAAATAAAATAACATGAAAAAATTGAGGGAGGAGTATCTAGGTTCCTCTGAAAGTAGGCGTCACTAGTATTCAGGAAAATTATGCTAATGAAGACAGGCTGTGTGTAAAGGGTCTGTGTTTTAGGACTGTTTTACTAGTCTTTTAATTAAAAAAAACGTATTTTTGTTTCTTCCATTGCAATGTGAAACAAATAGGTGTTGTTTCGTAATGCACGTATTGTTACATGCAGTCAGAGAGGTGAAGCTGTGTAATGATACACTTATTTATTAATGCCTTCTGTCCCCTTGAAGTATATTGTAAAGCAGTAAGCACTAGAATGGGTGACCTTTTCTTACACTGTATTAGGCACAAGTGTATAGGAATATCACATTTTTGCACAACCGTGCTTTTAGAAACTGATACTTATAAAGATGAAAACAGTAATTATTCAGGTTTTGCCAAGAACAAGTCTGCTTTGAAATGCAACCACGTCTCCTGACAAATCTGCTAGCTGGCCAACACATGCAATCAAAGTATCATTGTTTTCCAACAAAGATTACAGACGTTTGGAATTATTGCCTGCCCGAAAAATAGATATATTCCTAATCCCTTCTATCCAGGTGTTAGGAATCTAAATAGAATGTGTAGAAAACACAAGAATATTATAACCCCGAATTAAACACAATGCAATGGGAAAGCCAGAAATAAAAGAACTATAAGACCGGGTGGCCTCTTATGCATACCAATGCTTTTTGTCATTTATGGCCAGGCAAGATTTATGACTTCATGCACTAAAGCTGTAAACGGAGCACTAAAACAGAAAACACTTGCTCCTCACGGCGTATTGCGATGGCGCCCCATGAAAGGGGAAGTCAGGGCGCGTAGGAGGCAAGAAGAAGCAAAAATCCACCCGTATGCGTTTTTATTTAGGACAATGTCCGATGTATTTGAAGAAAGCCCACTTTGGTCAATCATTCACCCCCACTACTTTTTAAATTGCTGATCCGCGCATCTTTTATTCCCATGCACTATTAGGATGAAACCACTGTTAGGACCTGAGGCTGAAACCCCTTCTTCTGCATGGGCTTGTAATGTGTTTTTTTTTGCACTTTGGAAGGTACAAAGCTGAAAATGCATTTGGAAATAAAAAGGGAATCTTGAGAGACACACTGACTAAAATCTCTGGATGTTGTTTAAATATACTGCCGTTTTATACATGGTTGTAAGTCATTTGTCTTCTCCTCAACGCGTTTATGAGGTACAGTTTTTGGAAATGTCTGATAAATCAGTTTACCTTGAGGCTGCCCTGCTATTTAATTTACTCAATTTGTTAATGTTGTATGTTAATGGTGCTTGATTATTCGCTTTGATTTGATCCTTCACCAGAAATTAATGATATGACCCTAGCAATTGAATGCGTTAAAAAAAAATACATAGAACTCTTCAAGCACATATATTATGGGAGATAAAGAGAGGCTGGTAATATATTGTCTTATTACTAGAACCCTTATTATCCCGGGGTAAATAAACAGTGTGGGCAATTCGGAGTCCATGAACACATCTCATATGTGATAAAGCTAAACATCATTTATAATGAACAATTGTCTATCTTCTCAAGCTGCAACTCTACATTCCGAACATTAGTCTAATAAAGTGCTCCAAATGGTTGTATATTGCATGGCCTATACAAACTTAATATACTGTACATCTCGCTTCTTTTGCATTGAGTTAAAAAAAAATATTCCTTCATTTGATACATCAAAGAATATACGGAAACATGAATTCAAGTATTTGTTGCGTGGAGTAAACCATGCACTGAGAGTGAAAAAAAAAGTACTTATTCATGTTTACAGTGTCTTATAACACTGGGTCATAAATCCTTCCAACATTAATCGAAGCTCAGCAATTACAAACATTTTATGAGTATAGCCGTAGCCAATGACTAAAAATATACTTTTTAACATGTGTGATCGGGGGTGAGAGACAGTCCGACCAAATGAAAATGAATTAGAACAAATATTTTCTTGCAGTCCTGGAACCACTTTTTGTAATATTACATTATCTCATAACCAAATTCAATAAAAAAAAATCAAAATAAAAAAGAAGAAGAATCGGGGACATTGTAATTTGCTATGATGACCGTAAGTAACATCCCAATACAGAGACCCCTTATTAAATTATGAATCCGCGTTGGCATATTTAAATTACACACACAAAACACATATTTATTTTAGAAATAAAAAGACTTAGAACTGCCACCATCTGCGAGGCATAATAGTAAACCATTTTGGTACATCATCTTATCCAGCTCTGGTGCCCCAATTCACCACAAACATAAATCAAATCTCAACACTGTGACCTTTCCTGAAGCTTCACTCATTAGTGGATGTACATAATATTCCCACGTTAGAAATATGCGTCTTTATACGCAGCTTTGTTCGAATTGTAACATGCCAATACAATATATATTGCAGCAATAATAAGAATAGCAATTTGAAAGCAATACAACAAGCCGGCCTTTTTTCTTTTCTTTCGAAAGTGGATTTTGAAGCATTTGGATCTAAGTTGCCAGATTCTCGAGAAATGCTTATTTATTTATTTTTTGGTTGAGTTTGAAAAAAAAAATATATATATATAGCTTATCAATGGGATGCAAATTGTTCTCAGTATATAAATATTAAGAGTGTTTGGAGGCAAGTCACCCTAACGCATATTACAAGGCAACGCCGAATCCCACATTCTCATGATAAATTACATCAAAAGCCCAATTGCCCAATTGATTTTAATTGTTAACTTGGTGTGAATGTGGTAACGTGGCCGATTTTATTTCATTTCATTTTAATTTCTTAAAGGTATACATTTCACCACGATGCCCTTTATTCTATGAAGGACAATAAGATAATGAGCAGACCAGCCAAAGGCAGTTCTAAGCATGCAAACAAGCCTATCACTCTTATTATGTTGTACAAATAGATGTACAATCCATGCCGTTATTGGTGAATCAGAAATGATATCTGAAAAATGTGAGAATAAACAGAGAGAAGCAGCCCCTGAATCTGAAAGATAAATACACAATAACACACCCTTAATCCGTTCTACTGACCTTTGCCTTGAACAGCAATAACTCACCACATTAATGAACAATCAACGGATATACCTTAAAATAAAATCCATCCTTTCTAACGAAGCATTTAGTCCTATCAGATTGCCAATAAAGTATCCTTGGTGCGATCAGAAATGCTGAAAACAAATGGAAAAGCTCTTGCAGGATAAAAAAAAAAATAAGAAAGCACTTGCTCTTAACAGACACTGGAAAGGCGTAATCACAGCAGAAGCCAGCCTAGATCTCCGCTCCAAATGCCACAATAATGCTCTGTATTATGTGCTCACGTGGTCACACGTCAACTTAAACCCCTTTATTTCAAATAGGGAATAGTGGAGGGAGAAGATTTCTTAGCTGAAGCATCTTCCTATAGCAAGTCATTGAGAAAAAAAAAAATTAAAATGAACAGAATATCTATGTGTTTGGTCGCCTATGATTTTACTGATCAGTAATTTTATTTATGCATTTTTTTTCCTTTTCAAGATATATGTTTACCATTGTAAAATGGCTAACTTTTCCAAACTGCTTTCAAGACACCCTAATGCAAAATGAAACGCAGGTCCCCATACATTCAAAACACACATAAGTAGATCAGACCCTGAATCTTTACTTTGAGATGGACGCATTGTTGACTGTTTTGATTACTAAACCTCAGCACATAGGTTTCATTAGAACCCCATTGAGGAAGGCTTGCTTACTCCCACACATTACACATGTCCCACTGTAGAAACTAAAAAGGTCTTTAATTACCTGACAAAGGCAAAACGGTCTCTTCTTATAGTGGATTTTTGTTCACACTATGAAGTGTGTGCTTGAGTCCAGTGTGATGGATTTGAAATTTCTTGAGTCTTTAGAGACCCTCCTGTAAAAACTACGCTTACGCATTTCCTATACAACTAGTTGACTGACGCACAAAATTATAGGTTTCTCCCAAGGAAAACTTCAGCAAGATGATTCGGTGGTCCGCACAGAATGACACGTTTCACTAGGATACACACTAAGCACAATCCTCAAGTATTATTTTTGAATAGTCCTTTATGCTTTGCAATGACAACACCCATATGTTGAATGTACATGAAGCAACTTTAATAAATACACTTAGCAGGAAGGCTGAATAGAGCTAAATCCAATTACATGTCTACTAGTAAACTTGATCATGCAAATTAAGTATTATAACAAGACTCACAAATCTTGAATATGTTGCTTGAGTTTGCTCCAAATTACAACATTGAAGAAAACTTGACACAGTCTAAACATGAAGTGGGTCACACTATCTGTATTACTCGTCAGAACATCTCAGCGATGCACATTCCTTTTTAGGAATCCGAATAAAACTGATTTTCTGGCTCAAGCACATAATTTTGCTGCTAGTTAATGAATATCTTGGTAAGAATGGCCTAGAGAGCACACACACACAAAAACGCTAGAGCCCAAAGCAGAAAAGCAACCGAAATGAATGGGTAATTGGGACAGTTTGTGGAGAAGCTCAGTAAGTATAAAAACTCACTACTTTTCCTGGGCTGGAGTCAGCGAGAAATATTTTGTGTAAAGAATGGGAGCAACATGAAAAGGAAGCCAATATTTCTCAATGTATTAGAGATGACTTGCTTTCTATAACAAACTGTATAAATGACACGCGTTTGACACATGTAAGGTTTCACATTTGATTGTGTGTATCTCTATCTTTCAGAAATCAAGTATGGGACAATGTTCACTGGCACCCTATTCGTGATAAATCTCAGTTTTGCTAACAACACATGGATTCGGGATAACGCAAAGGAAGTCGTATTAAATGGAGAATTTCTGGACTGTTGATCTGGGAACACGGTTTTCTTTAAGTCTAGATTGCAACCTGTCGAATTCAAGATTTTGAACATAGGACTCGAATACAAGTTAAATGTGTGTGATGTTCACTGATAAATGTGTTTTTTATTCAAAGAAATAAAAGGTTGGTTCCAAAATACAATAGGGAAAGTAGTCGTTTTTGCCATCACATCATCACATTTATAACTATATTCTAATTCGTATAATGATTTACTTATTAGATGTACTAGGAATTAGATATCTATAACGCTCTGCTAAAACAGAAGGCTTGCCAAACAATGAGATTGTTTGCCAAATATTTGATATTTGGTATGTTGGGTAATATTTACATGCATGGGCTGTTAACTTGTTTTTTTGTTTTCTTGGTATATTTATCAAAGTAGATTTAGTTTACTCTGTTCCTAAATTCAAATTCGTTGAAATTGTGATACGTCAATACTTCAAATAACCAGTAATACTTTAATACTTCAGGACAATGCATAAATCATATCTGTGATTTTTTTTGCCTTCAATTTCACATACACTACTGGTATAAACAAAATACATATTTCTGCTTGCTACAAGCTTCCTGGGAAATGCGCTCACAATATGAAGCTATTTGTCTCTGAGGTTGTTTTGCTGAACCAATATATAGCTATGCTTACATACTGCACTACTGAGTAGGTAATCTTGGTAGAAACGTTAAAGTTGTCAGTATATTTTCTCCATATTCATTACAGGTTTCTTTGAAAATATGTCTTATGATTACTTATGATTAGAGGGCAGATGTGAACAAAGGAAATCAATACAATTGTCAACGGGTTTGCTCAGAGAGTAATATTGCTGTGTTTGAAGGTATATATTCTTTAATACTTTACATACCATCATTTCCCAAAGACAACAATACATTTGAGTGAAAAGTTACCTAGCTAAACTAGAAATGCAAAAATACAGCTCATTCAAGCAACACAGGGACATCACACATATTTGACCCATGTTTTAAATATACAAATGTGCAGCAATTGTGTTTAACTTGCGTGTTTCTTAAACAAAACAGTACCATGCAAATATAGTTTTTTTTTAACGTACCATAAAGGTTTCAGATGTGCTTCTAAATTTGGATCTCGACTAGAGAAAGGAAAATAAATGATTTACTAGAATCTTTTGTCTTCAATTGCTGAGGATCCTTCACATTTCCAATGTCTCCTTAAATATCACTATTACTTGCTTTGCCTGTGAAGGCTCAAGATTCCACTGACACTAGATGAATAGTGGCAATTCTGTCTCGGTTAAATATTTATTAGTTTGGGCCTTCTTTCGCCAAAATGTGTTTGCAACGTTGACATTTGTCCTTTTCCTTCATGTTACATATGTTAAAGCACTGGTGTCATTTTATGGTGACATTAAATATTTTGGGTTATCTGGAAATCCAAAAGACTTTAAAGTAGTCATTTCATCCATAAAGATAAGCATGGTTAAGAAATACTACAATCAGCTACAAGTAAACAAACTGGTAAGGCAACTTCACACTTACTAGCTAACTGATACTTAAAGTAGTATTCCTCACTGAGTTAGGAGCCTGGATGAACATTGGAAATAGGTTGCACCTGAAAGACACAGTTCAGTAACATATGTACACATATTACTGATTGTATATTATATTGGGTAAAGTGGCACTCCTCCTCCTATTTGAAGGTTACTATTTTGAGTAACTTATTTGTTGTGAAGGGTCTCCTATAAACTACACAAGACTGTAATTAGAGGCCCAGTTATACCAGTTATGCATGTTTGCAGAGATCATAAAAGTACACTGTGCCATCACACACACACACACACACACACACACACACACACACACACACACACACACACACACACACACACACACACACACACACACACACACACACACACACACACACACACCACTTTTTTTTTTTTTTTTTGTTGTGTGTGTGTGTTTTGTGTTGTGTTTGTTGTGTGTGTGTGGTGTTGTGTTTGTGTGTGTGTGTGTGTGTGGTGTGTGTGTGTTGTTTGTGTATTAAAAACACAAAGTATAAGCGAACATAAGTGTTATGACTATGGACTTGGAATACTTGGTATGTGGTAAAAATTTAATTGCCCAAATTATCATTGTAGAAAAATAACATTAAATCTCCAAGGCAACACACTCACCACCACTCTCGGAGAATCTAACCAACAACCACCACCAAATCGTATTTGATTTCATGCAATAGTTTTTCCAGTGTGAATTTACAGACCACTGTCAAAACTGGAAGCAACACCTGTAGCAACAGCATGAACCAATATCAGCATGAACCATATAGTCGTGTAATATCAAAATCATAATTAACAACAACATAATAACAACCATAATTATTAATTATTATTTATTATATTATTATTTTATGATTGGTTTCAACTAATTATTGGTTTACTTGGTCTTAAATAAAACAATATTTACACATTCTGTGTCAACAGATTTAAAGTTTTTTCACAGGATTTGTCTATGTAAAAATAAGTCATAGTTTAGACACATTTGAAACACTGACTTCCATGCACCCCAGATTATGAAGGTACCAGAGTTTTTGGTCATTTCTCCCTAATAGTTCCACTTCTGACATACACGTAACAGAACTGAACATATTACCACTGCAGTCAGGACAAGTCACCCCCGTTCTTCAAACCAACATGTCCCAAAAATATTTATTATTAAAATTAATATTATTTCCAAAACTGAGCAAGAAGAAAGAGCTTTTCACACAGCAGTGAAACACGTTACATGCTTCTTTTTCTTTTATTTTATTTACTTTTTCTTCTTCTTTTATTTTCGTTGTGCCTTGCTATATCTTGAGGTACTTTAACTTCACACATAAATCGTTCAAACTAATGAGTCATGGACATATTTGCCCATCTTTTTCCTTTCCACCCCTTACTGCCTCTCTCCATTGCTTTCTTGGCCCTGCCTGGAAGCCAGTGATTTTTAATACACACCGGAAATGTGAACAATGCTTGCTCCAGCTAGTGGCATGGAGGCTTCCACCGTAGCATATCAGCACATGGGTCTACACTGCCTACCTTCAATCACAAACGAGACACACAAATTGACCACACAATTGCCCACAATATTAAAAGCACACATATAACTTTTTTTCATGAGAAAATAGCACAGACAACCAAGCATGATAATTATGTTTCTTTTCTTGCCAATCTTCAAATATACGAATATTTATTGGGTATTCCTCCCCTCCCCGGCCCCACAAAACCTCAGGTTTAGGTTTTAGTGCTGAACAGAATCACGCCTATATGATAACTTACCAAATGCAGATACATCCATGTCTATCTTCATTCATTATTTAAGGAGTCACATTCCAACCACGAAATTGCATTAAGTGCCCAAGAAAATTAAGCCACCACTTCTCGATTGTTTTTATTTTCTTAAAACAGCAAATAGACCATTGTGTGTGGCAGCTTTACATTGACATTAATACTGTTTGAAAGGTAAGGTAACCTATATCAATAGCACAACTTTATCTATCTATTCTGGCATTCTAAGATTCTACTTTATGATTGCCACCAATCATGCAGTCAAAGTAGCTTCATAATGATGGCCAACATAGCCACTGAAATCAATACTACTTTCTGGGTATTGAAGTGTGATTTTACCTTTCCTTTCCAACTCTGCAGGAAAAATAGGATCTAACCAAACAGCTTTTGATGCAAATGTTTAACTGATTAGTAGGGGGATTTTTAAATTGTTGTAACTGACTGATGGGGGGGGTTATGAGTATCTATATTGAAAATGTGGAGTAATGGTTTTCATGTGCGTAAACTGTATGTCTGGGAGCATTGCTGGAAACATATTATATTATCATGGTGAATATAAAGTACACATGGGAGGGGATGGGAGTAGTAGGCCTTCTTGCAAAAAATTATTTTACATGTTTTGCTATAACCTACTTAGATGATCACACTATTGTAACTACAAAGCTAGGTAAATCAAGACAGTTTTGCAATTGATCAAATGCCCATTCCACATTGACGTTTGTCGAATGCCCACTATGTATAACACAAACACAAACACAAACACACACACACACCACACACACACAGACACACAGACACACAGAGACACACACAACACACAGACACACACAGACCTATTGCATTCTTGTATGGATAGAGACAGACAGTTGGGAAGAGGGACAGAGAGAGACAGAGAGAGAGGGACGACAGAAGACAGAGAGAGAGAATGTAAAACGAGAGAGAGACACACAAAGAGAGAGAGAGAGAGAGAGAGAAAGAGAGGAAGAGAGAGAGAGATGTCGTTGATTTTTTGTTTTGTTTTGTTGGTTTTTTTATCTTTCGAGATTTATCGATTTCTCTCTTTCTCTTTTTTCTCTTGTCTCTCTCTTTCTCTTTCCTCCTCTGCTCCGCTCTTACGTTTTTTGTTCTCTCTTTTTTTCTCCCGTCTTTTTTTTGTTTTTTGTTTTCTCTCGCTCTCTCCGCTCTCTCTGCTCCTCTCCTAACTCTTCTCCTCTCTCTCTCTCTCTCTCTCTCTCTCTCTCTCCCTCTTCCTCTCTTCTGCATCTGCCTGCGTGCTCTCTGCATGTCTCATCTCTCTCGCTGCCTTCTCTCTCATCTTCTCGCTCCTCTCTCTTTCTTTATCCTCTTTCTTCTCTCATCTCCTCTATTCATGATTCTACGGCTCTTTTCACAGGCCGAGGATCACTCGCCTATACTTTCTTTTAGTGGTGTGTCGATTTCTTTTTAGTATAGTTTTTTATATGATATGTGTGTGTGGGTGTGTGTGTGTGTGTGTGTGTGTGTGTGTGTGTGTGTGTGTGGTGTGTGGTGTGTGTGTGTGTGTGTGGGGTGTGTGGGTGTGGTGTGTGTGTGTGTGTGGTGTGTGTGTGTGTGTGTGTGTGTGTGTGTGTGGAGCTATCGAACTATTATCTATATTTTAATCAACTTTGATAGAATACAAAATAAGAGTTTATCAAAAGCTGTGTTGTAATGACAAGGTTTTGTGGACCGCAGTTTCGATGATAAATGATAAGAGTTGTCTGGACTTTACAGTGTAATATAAACACAGGATCTGATTTTAAGCTTTCACCAGAAACGTTCAGAAACCATTCGAGAGAAAGGAAGATTCACTGTAATCTTTCTTTATGAGCAGGAACCTCCATCTTTTTATACGGACACATGAATAATGTATGGTGAAGTTGTGTCCCCTTTTTATACCCTTCAACTGAATGAAAGCTGGTCACACAGAAAGGCATATAGAAGGCAGAAGGCTAATAATCGCAGCTCTGATTGTCTTTCCTTAATTTAACATCTGAAATCTCTTACTTTTCCAAGCAGGTGGGAAAAGGCAATTTTATTCCTAACATCGTACAGTATAGTCACTGCCATCTATACAAACTCACCGTGCAGGATTTTAACCATTTCAGTTCAATATGTAGATATAGATGCAAACTGTGATAACCATGGGTAACGTTTGACTTTTAGTTAGGATTATGTATAACCCGATATAATATATATATATATATATATATATATATATATATTTGCAAATAATGATGATGATAATAATTGTTATTGTGACTGTAAACCACAGACCTACAGAAACTGGGAAGTTTCAGTTTACATGGAATTCTATCCTAAAGGTCAAGGGTTTGAGGGTCAGCTTGCATCTCTTAAAAAAAAACAATCAATAGGACAGAAAACGTGTCCTCTCTGTGAACTCTTCTCGTTGCCTTAGCAAAGGGCAGACAATGTGAGAGGGCAAAGAACAGAACACAAATTCTAAGGAAGAAAATAATAGATATGGGGAATATTGGTAACATCAGCATCAGTCTTCTTGTATACGTGTCTACATTTTGCTGCATACTATGAAAATATACATAAATCAATTTACCTTATGCAAGTCCAACTAGCCACATTTCTTTGCAATCCGGCATCAAGGTTCAATGAGAACATGTTTAACTGGCTGATACAATTCTGACCCATAAGAGATGGCAGCATTTTTCGAAGAAACTGCATCTCTCCTTCTCAGACCTTTTTTTTTTGCGCAGAAAATCATCCAGAATTTCTGTTGAATTACAAATAAGTAATAATCTTGTGAGTAGTTTTACCTTGGTAAACAGTTAATCTAAGAAAAACAGAAGCTCAAATAATGTCAAAACACAATAATGAGATAATAAGACTTCTCACACAATATGAGCTGCCAATAGAATACTACCAATAAGCCAAGATGTGTGTATTCACATGTAATATTCTTACTGTAACATGCACACACAAATGGAAACTGATTAAAAGAAAATCGTTAGCAAGTTAAAAAATATATATTATATATTTGCGAAAATAAGAGGGCGTCTGAATTCTTCAACCATGTCCCGTGTTACATGATCTTCACCAATTTTGTACGTGTTAGTATTTGAAATATGTATCATACAGTAAATCAACCACGATCTGTTGTTGTTTTATTTTATAACAGACAAAGTCCAGTGTGTTAGCAAATGTATTCATCAGCGTATTGGCAGGACCTCAAATTGAGGGGCATTTCGGAGCACACACCAGTGTCTTGTCCAATATATATTATCATCCTATATACCCTCTATATACCTACCCGATAATATACTCCCATCATATTTATATATATTATATGATATATATATATTACTGCTGACGTGTTTAATGTGTTTTACACTTTTTTTTTTCATTTTATGAGTGCTAGCATGT
Organism: Ascaphus truei; assembly: GCA_036426205.1. Taxonomy (NCBI): domain Eukaryota; kingdom Metazoa; phylum Chordata; class Amphibia; order Anura; family Ascaphidae; genus Ascaphus; species Ascaphus truei. The sequence continues at coordinate 206,790,791 of CM071568.1, forward strand.
TTTTCTTCTTTTTTCTCAGTTTAAAGTAAACTATGACATTATGGCCTTTTGGGCAGCTTTTTGAATTCACATCATTTTCAACAGGTCAACTATGGAAATTGTAAATATGTGTGGAGGTGAAGGTAACTGCATATCCTCATATGTAAGCACCCATTGGTTTTAACTAATACACGTTTATTCTTGAATAATTAATAAACCAATGTGGTCTTTGACACATTATATGCACACAGATAGTTATTATTTATTACGAAACAGGTTTAAGAAACAGATGCTGAATGTGTTTGAAAACTTTAATTTTTCACAGAATAGTCTTCGTTATTGTCAGCAATTGGCACCACAATGCACATCACAAAATCCACAATACCTACTACACATACTGTATCTAAACCATGTAATCACGTCTAGATGTTTAAACAGGGCCTTCTACCATAATGCTAACATTCAGATACGTGTCAAATACACATTGGTGTCACACAACGAACTAAGCAGAAAACTAAGTCTTTTGTATCTACCAAAATGTTATATTCTGACCAGTATTTACACAACCCATTATTTTACTTCTGCAGGTGAGCTTTTTCATAGTCCATTAAATAAATCATTTACAAAAAAAGTCTGGTTTCTTAAATATCCATTGCTAATTGCAACTGTATAATATCATGAATGGTCCCTATACTTCTGACATACTATCTCATAAACGTTTTATGTGGTGTATGCATTTTGTCTACAAAATAGTCAGTTTCCTTTGTATACACTCAGCTATACGTAAATATTTATATACACATATATCCCATAATAGTTTATATGGATACAGCCAAAGACATAAATAGAACAAAAAAGTCTCAATTTGAATTCATTGGTTATGTGAACAATTGTCCTGGTTTGGGTTAACGACCATTTACCCAATGCTAGGAAAGATCCTTGCCTTTTTCCACAGTCATTTGGTCCAAATGATTACCAGCAGTTGAAATAATACTATTAAAAATTATAGTAATGGAGCTGTTGACCCTTCTGTGTGCTGGTGACCCTGTACTTTTGACTGTTGAATGGAAGTTGGTGGGTTTGCAGAACGCATCTTAGTATTGGGGAGTTTGTGGTCTTTCTTCCACTTCATCCTCCTATTCTGAAACCAAATCTTGACCTGACGTTCAGAGAGACAGAGTGTGTGAGCTATCTCAATTCTTCGACGCCTGGTAAGGTAACGGTTAAAGTGGAACTCCTTTTCCAGCTCTAATACTTGCTGTCTGGTGTAGGCAGTTCGAGACCTTTTGGGTTCTCCTCCAGTGTAATTTGGGTTAACTGAGCACATAAAAAAAAAAAAAAAAAAGCAATGAAAACATAATCATTAGAAAATAACTTGGCACCATTGTTCAGATAAGATACAGAGCAGTCAGAAAAGAAAAGTGTTCTACAGACTATTGACAATAGGACACAACTGAGTGCCATAAAATATGGTGATGGGGCTTGGTGATAGAAAAGCTTCAAAGGCACATGGCACCGAGTCAATGGCAGGGGGCAATTACATTTATGGGGTCTGTAATTACTTTCTAAACAGATTGTCTCTAATAAATCCTCAGCTGAAGAGCCACTGTAGCTAAAAAAAAAAAAGGATAGCTGCCTCTCCCCCTTGGCCAACAGACAACTAAAAGTAAAAACCCACCCCCCCATGGCATGTTGCTTGGCGGTGGTGACATTTCTGCTGCCACTTACCTATATTGATATGGCTCTTCTTCATCCAAGGGTACACCACCGGCTCTTTGCCTTTGAGCCCAGCAGCGTGTTTCTCCGGGTGAGTACTGTCAGTGCACAGAGCTGCTTCCCCCCCCAGCTGGGGAGGCTGCTGCCTGAGGACGTGGCTGTGGTGCAGGAGCTGCTGGGGCTGGCTGCTCCCCCGGGGGGACACCCCCGCACCCTGCGCAGCCCCGCCGGCTTCCTGGTGGTGGCTGTAGGCATAGCTGCCCGTGTCCGGCGGCGGCGGCGGCGGCGGCGGGTAGCTGCCGGGACCCGGGTGCGGCGCTGCCTCCTGGAAGCCGGGCTCCCTCGGCCGCTCGTAGTATCCGGGAGACTGGCCGCTGCCGCCGCTGCCCAGGTAGTTGTTGTGGGAGAATTCCTCGCAGGGCGGAAATTTGGGCTCGATGTAGTTGGAGTTGATCAGGAACGAACTCATGGCCATTAATTTGTGGAAGTGCAAAACTCCCCCCAAAAAAAATATTTTTTTACTAATTTTTCTCGCGTTGTCGTTTTTCTGTGCTCCCCCAAACCCGCCTACTGGCTGTCAAGTGTGCAAAGTTACCCGCCCACGTGACCGGCCGGGCCAATCAGCGCGCTCCCCCTGGAACCCCGGATAAGGAAACAAGGAGGGTGATAAATGTGTGTGTTGCCACTCTGCCCCTGATATATACTTAACACAGGAGCACCTAGGATCATCAGTATTAAAATTGCTGCCTGAGGTAAAGACGACAAGGGGTAAACAGCATCAATAATAAATAAATAATAATAAGAACAATAATAATAATAATACCTAGACTAATGAACTAATAGCAGCAGCAGTGCATGTATTTTACTCAATTTGCAGTGTTATTTTTTTTTATATATCTAAGGCTCTGTAGGGGGTTTTATTTTTGGGGTGGGGGGAAAATTATACACTTTGCCACTCACACTGATATGATCTATAATGGATAATACCACTTTGAAAGGCTAGACTGCTAAAAAAAAAAAAAAAAATCCACCTTCTAATAAAACATGATGTAGCTACATAAGTTGAGAATGGTTTTAAAATATTATTCTGTTACCAACTCATTGTTTTTTTTTTTTTTGGTGATGCATACTTTAAGAAACAAAGCAGCAATACGAATCCATCTGGGAAATCTGTGCTGCAAACCCACCACTGTTGCAAACTGTTGAGTTGGACGATGGTTGTAAATCAGCAAGTACATAAGAACTCTGCAGTTTGTAAGGTGATCCACACTAAAGAAATGACTTGTACACATAAAACATCTAAGAAACATGAATCCATAACGTATTTTAGATATATCTTGCACAACTAGGCACTTCATATTTGCCCAGGCATCGCCTGTGGCATGTTTATTTCAAATACACTAAACACAAATGTAACATTTTTTACTTCCAGAAATGTATGTGAAATACCAAACACACGCACGTATGTGATGATGGGTTTAGAAAACAAGGGCAACTGATCAAGCTATATCTGATGTTTGCCTTGGTACTAAAATCTAAGGACGTTGTCTGAAAGCTGATTTCTAGAAGTTAAAATGTGTAACTAAAAATAGCCCATGCAATGTTTAAAACACATCAGATGACTTAAAATAAGAACAGTCAACATTATGTGTGCAAATATTGGTACTGGCATCACAATCAACGTGGTAAACAGTTTTGTTGAGAATTGATCAGGTAGTAGAGGAACATTATCTGCTTGGTTAACTCTTTATGTGCTACAGGGCCTGCAGTTATGCCGCTCCTTTTTCTCCATGTCCAGCTAACAGTGGAGCCTTGCTTGATCCTGTAATAGATTCCAGGATACATTAATTAGTTATCTGACTTTTTGGGGGTTTAAATGTTCAAAAGAAGCTAACACTATTTGAGACAATCCATATGCTGAAAAAAGAAGATGCCATGCTCACGTTCAGAAAACTGTTAAGTTCTTTTTTTATATATAGATAACTAAATACAATGTTAAAGTATCCCAGTTTGCTCAGTCTACAAACAATAACTCATTTTGTTTGTGAATGTTACGTTTTGTTGGTACCAAATACGTACCTGTTATTTGTTTTGAAGTATATATATATATATATAATTTTTTCACAGTACATTTAAAGATAGGAGTGAAGATATGTAATTGTTTACCCCGCATCATTAGTTGATATAATGTAATCCTGTAGTCTAATTAAGTAATTAGAAAAAGGTTCTTACATTGTTTTAGCATTATATACTGAGATAGACTGTATGTTTAAAGCATTCCAGTGACTTAGTACATGTATATTCACGATTTAAAGATGGGGAAAATGCAAACGATTATCCTAAACCATTAGGATGATACAATTAAAGCTACAGGCTAATTTTGTCATCAGGAAACAATCTTAAATCTTGTAATTCATATATTGCTAAGTATGTATTGTAAAGCTTGCATAATATTAAGCACACACACACACACAACCAAACACAACACCACATATCTATATATATATATATATATATATATATATATATATATCTATATATATACATCAACAAAAACTCGTACAATTTTAAGTAGACTTTCGAAACTAGGATAGGAATATGTTTTACCTTGCTATATAAGCTAAATACAGATGGTGCATTTGTGTATTAATTTGCATGTTGTATTAGACGGATGTAAGTCTAGAAGTACTCTAAAAAACGCTATTTTTACATTTACATAGTTCTGTTACAAAACAATTGCTACATGCTATATTATGTACACATTCTTAATTGTTTATGAACCCAAATAAGTAATAGTTGTATATAAAAACAAATGAAAAACCATGTGTTAGTTTGTTTTAATAAAGTGGCAAATGGTTTACAGTACAAAGAGAACTTTTTATTTCCAAAAAAATACAAAAAAAAGATTGACCAATTTTTAAACCAATCCACATGGTGGGGTCGTCTCATGGGATTGATAAAAAACGGTTTATAGAAGCAGACGAAGACAGGGCTTTTAAGGGTGCATTGTGGTTAGAAAATAGGATTTTCTTTCTTCAATACAATTGTATAAAAAAAAAATCAATGTGTGTGACAAACATGGGGTGATTTGCAAGAGACCTGGGTCATCACATAGGAAATATCTACAAAGCAAATATGGAATTGTTTTCCAATATCTTGTCTTTTGATTGAATATCTATATCTATGTTGTGTCTGAGCTGAAAGGGGCAATAATTTAATAATGCACGTCCTGTAATCCACGTTACCATTATGTGGATGGCACGGAGCACCCTTCTGTAAACCAAGCAAGTACTTTTTGTGTTTTTCTCAAAATACATAAAAAAAACCCCTCTTAAATTAAGTTTGCCTTTCATGTGGGTGTATGGCTTTGTTAAATGTATCATTTTAATTTCAAAAGGCCTGTTACTTGTCTTTGGGTTTTGTTTATCATAAAAAAAGAACTGAGCCAAGACCACCATGTGTTATCTCACACCGATTGAACATTTTAACTTCAGGATTTATGGCTATCCTCAGTTGCAATAAACAACCAAATCACCTTTTTTTCTGGAAGCCTTTAAGAGTCTGATTTTTTTTTAGAATTTTATCAATATATGTTGTTACTTAAGGAATGATGACATTTCTTTCATTCTATTTACAAACCAACAGTACTCTATAAATAATGTTTTTAATGTAACAAAACATTGTGTCTATATGACCCACCAAGAAGTCCCCACTTGGAGGAGGTGTGAACATTTTATTGTGTATTCAGTGCACATTTCCACCGTCTCTGATATATACAATTTCACACAAAGCACACTGACAATTACCCTATATTTGGATTGTTTTTTTTTATACTTTTACTTGCCGAGAATGATATAGATGATCGCTAATTTTCTCACACCTTTCTTCTTTCTTTTTCTTTTCTTTTTTGTAGCTGCTTTGCAATTTGTTTGAACACCTTTTTTTTTTTAAAATGCAAACCAGTGCTCAGTTCAAAGTGACCGAAAAGTGACCTGTGTGCATTTGTTTCGTATTATCTTACATCATGACAGTCGTTTGTTAAATAGGAGGCTTGCAGTTCACCAGGCCGACAGTTTTCATATTTGTTAGACTCGGGACCTGCAGTTCACCTCGCTTGGAGCCTTAAGCTTTCTAAAAGGTCCTCCAAGTGTCTTTACACACAGCAGGGAGTTTCTCTATAGTCACTTCTTCTGACAGACAAGGAAGAATAAATAACGGACATGTACAATACAGGGGTTTAGAAGTGCATCACTCTTTGTAGAATCTGTACCCTGAGGAAACCTAAACTGACCTCATCGACGAAACTATTGGCAAGGGGTGCAGTAAACTTGTAAATGTAATACTTATTTATATTATACTATAGTATATATATATATAGTAGTATATATTATATAGATATATAATATTAATCATATATATATACAATCATTCTTCTATGTGAAAGTATCTTCTGTCTGATGTGTCTTCTAGCTGATCTATCGATCATGACTAATCCGATCTAGTCGTGATCGTTCTTAGGTTATCGTCAAATCATCTAGGGGTGCGCATCCGAGACAAGTTTTCTTATAGTTATATTATATACTAATATATAATATATATTCTATATGAAAAAAAAACACTTCAGTATTGCCAAAAAGAAAAAGATGGCACGACCTGAGGGGGAAACATAAATGTGATGTGTATAGGGCTGGCTTAATTAATTTTCAGTATGGTTGATGAAGTGCTAAAAAAAATGGTGGAATTTTACTTGTTTGTTTTATATTCAAGCCAAGAAACAAACAAAATTAACACCAAAATACATGCTTGCACAACAAACATTTCAATAATAACTAGGTACACGAAAGAAAGGCTCATGTATTGTATGTGGCGGTGTGTCTATGTACACGTTTTGTGTAAGCCAAGGTAACTCCTAGTTTTGTTTTTTATAAGACCTTTGTAACTATACATGGTTCCATTGCCATTTTTTCTCTAGTATTGAATCCGCATTGCTATGCCCGGCTGGCACCACTCAGTACTGTGGACCAATAATAGAAACATATTTCATGTCGTCAATATTTTGCCACACGCAACATGGACTTTATGATAGTTTCCTGATTCTCACTCGCTTCATGGTTTTCCTTAACGTTGTAATTAAATACATGGCCCACAAATGTCAGAAAATAGTAAATAGAACATAAATTATCAAACGTTTAACTAAGGCAAACCTCATCATCTTTTTTTGTAGTCTTATTTTGTTAGTGTTACCTGCTCTTCAAAACTATGACACACAAACACTGAATGCGTTGTTTTGTTTTAAATAAACAATGACCAAAAACGCCAGTTTTCAGTGAAACTCTCGACCTCCTCATTGCAGTATCATAAATGTCATTTTTTCATTTCACATATTGATAGTTCAAAACTTAGTGTTTTTTTACTCGCAATTCCCTATAATGCAAAATAATAGAAAAATGTAGATAAATATATTAAAAATATATATACTTTAAATATACTTTGTAACCAGAACATTAAAATCACACATGGGAACATATTTGTACACACTATGATCGAAAAACAAAACAAATTCTGTATACGAAATATAACTTTCCTATGCAATGCAATCATCCAGGTTTCTTCTAAAACGAATTAGATCTGCTTTCCATCCTACCACGCCTGTCAATTAATAGATTGTTGTACACTTTTTTTGTATATAGCTGCGGATATTATTAAAATTACGTTTTTTCACATTTGTCTTATTAAAGTCTACCTGCTGCAACGTGGAACAACTTCATTAACTGCGTATGTAGGATGGCTCTTAATGAATACGACTCAAGTAGGAAAGAATATTTTTTTTCTGTTCTTCCCCAAATTTGTAATCAAGTCACTAAACCGCAGGGTGTCACACGGAGTCCATCTATGAGCCGCCTAACTGAAACACATTTATCTTTTGGCTGATAGGCAAATTCTTCCACTATAACATGACAATCAAACTTGTCTGGATAGATGAACTTGGAGCAGGTGCAAAGTGTAACTTTTGACCTGCAGCTTTTTTGACCTGCAGTTTTGTACCACCCAATCCACATACACACACACATTACAAAGCATTCTGCTTAAGTTCCTATTTCGCCCTTATCTTACAACTCTATGCTATTTCAGCTTACAAATTCTATCAACAACACATAATTAACATCTAACATTCATCCTTATCTTATTATTGTAAAACGCATCAAAATTACTGATATATATATAATACAATACAATACAATATATATATATATATATAATATATATATATAATATATATATATAATATATATGATATATTATATGTATGTATTGTATGTCTTGATTTAATACCAGCCAAAAGTGTACTCAGCTCGCTTCACAAAGATACTACAGTACTATCATATACAACAACATCATATACATACATTACACACTCACACACACACACCCAAACACAACCCACCCACACCCATCAGATATATATATTATTATATATATATATATATTATATTATCTTAATTCATTAGACCCACCCACACACAACCCCCCCCCACCACCCCCCACCCACACACACCCCGACTCTACTGCTTCTTCTTATCCTAATCCGAAGTATTTGATTATATTATACTAAATACATAAAACAAGGATTCAATTGGTAAACTACAGCTGAATGTTTGTTCCTTGCTTACATTTGGTTTAATTTACTTGCAAGAACAACAAATGTCAGTAACTGCTTTAAAGCTTGCATAGGCAACCGAGTTGACGGTGAACTTGGTCTGAAGCGAGCTCTGCTGGTGATTCCTAGGGTTTGCAGATTTATCTTTTCTGCATTTACTTAACCTGGCAGTGAACTGCACGAGCTGTGATTTGTTAAGCAATGACAGTCTTCACCTTAAGCGAGGGCTGCTTCACAGAATTGCAATTGTTTGAACAGTAACGTTGAGTAAATATTATTTTCAAAGAGGAAAAACAGTTGAAAAGTTGTACATAAGCAACCTGGATCACGAAAATAATAATAATTATATATATATATACATTATACATAGTTGAAAGCATCTCTTCATCCCTGAAGTTACTCGAAATAAAACACATCTGAATAAAATCAGGACATGTCATCAACTCAAACACAAAGACAACTAGCTATTTGGAATTATTTATAAAAGTTATAGCATTGTTATCCTCTAATATACTCACAAACCAGTGCTCTTTCCTGATAACATTTGAGGCACAGTTTAATTTTAATATAATGCTGGTCAAAATACTTTAATAAATTGTATAGTATTAACTATACATATTTTGGAGGTTGATAAATGAACCCACGAACAGGTCAAAATATTTTATTTAGACAATTGTAAAATGACATGCTATCTATGCGAAAATAATCAAGCGTTAATACACTTCTGATTTGTATGACTCCAATTGAATAAAATGGGGCAAACAACAAATGAAAAAAAACTTTAAAAGAATTATCAAATGCTCTATAACAATCAGGTATGTTTATAGCTTTACAGTTTTTACACATTTTACAGCCCAGAAGAGACACATTTCAGGTGTCAAATAAAATATATAAAAATGACATACACAGTGAAATAAAATGTGCTCAGTGAGGTCTGAAATAAGTTGGTTGTTGCGTTTTGAGCATAAGTTCTACAATTACTGCTGAGTGCAATCTAAGCTTTTCATATCCTTTAAAGATGAGATGACCTATATAACCAGGCAGTTGCCACATTAAAATATGTATCTTGTATTTGTTAAATAACTTACATAACCCTTGTTTTAGAGTTCAAAAGAGAGATATGTATTATATGATGTACCGTAAGTACACCTGGCTCCAGTTGCTATTTCAAAGTGATGTTTCCAATAAATAAAAACGTATTTAACTTTCATTGGTAAAATGCATTTCCTCAGTCCATCTTGAAGATTTAAAAAAAATAGGCATGACCTTTTTGTGGCTATTGTTCAACCTTGCAGATGCTTACTAAGAATAACTGAGAGTCTGATACAGATGTTATAATCCCACGGTGAAATATAATGCTCATATTATCAAAAATAAAGTGAAACAACAAAGGGTTATTTACACAAAATGTCTTTTTTTCCACAATACAAATCTAAGAATAGAAAGTATATGACTCCTGAGATACATTTTAGTTTCTTAAGTTCAGTGATTGAAGTCATATGAGTTTACATTTAAAGTCTCCAACATAAAAATGTTCCATGTCATGTTTTCTAACCTTTTTGCATGGGCACTAAGCAGCTACTCTTTGGGGTATTTTATTAAGGCTGTTTCATGAATAAACGACTTCAAATATTTTTTTTTCGAATGAGCTTCCTTAATCATCTTGCACTTTCCAAACAGCAACACAACACTCCTAGGTCAGTTCTATAGTGGGTCATATTTTATGTTAATTCGGATGCTTTCAGAAGAAAGGAAACTCACAAATACGCCGGAACTAGCAGCCTTCAAGCGACCAAATGTTTCTTCTGTCCATCAGCCATAAAAGTTTATGGCATGTTTGAACTTTTGCCTACAGATCATGAATGAAATTCTTATGTAGATGTAAGTAACCTTATTCAAATAATAATACAACAAAATCCCCGTTTACCTGTGGATTGGTGGTGATGAAGAATTTGTGGAGTTATGAAGACACAGGAGAAGGTGGAAGGTGCAGGCTTTCAAATAAAATGCTCTCATTGAAGATCAACAAAATGAACGCACGGATTCTCTCACCCCCTTTTTTTTCTTTTTTAGCACTGGAACTCAATAGCTAAAGTTAAATCCGGTCATAAAGTTCATTGCTGAGTAATCACACTGCAGTGTGAACTCCAATATTGACATAAAGAGAATGTTGAAGTAAACACACAGCTGGGGCCTCTCCAGATTCCTTCCCAGCCCAGAAATGTAAAAACATAACATGTATCTTTAGGGTATTTAGATTATTTGCAATATACTTTGCTGGTTAGAACAGCTGCCTTGGGATGATCACACACACTTTCCTTTGGGATATATGAGAATATTAGTGTATCCATTATGTATTTTAAGGTAAGTAAGCACAACACAACTGTGTATTAGCACAACATGAAAGTATTAATGAGCTGGTTAGTTATACAAAAAGAAAACCTGTTAATCTTCTTACAAAACCATAGTCCTCCCCCCCCCCCCCTCTACTAATTGTAGTTAGCAATGTCTCTTGAAATAAGCCCTGACTTTGTGAGCTGATGGGACTTGTCCAAATTTTCATAAAACTTTCAGACTGTCCTGAATTAAGTAACTAGTTGGAGAATTCAGATTAGGGCACCACTGTGCAACAGAAGTATTTACGTTTTGTACTAGTAATAGCAGTTAAAGTTAGGCCCTCAAGTTACTAATCTATGCCCAAATCAGTTATTTTTCTTAACGCTGGTTACTTTAGCCGAACAGATCATATCCGTATATTTTTAAGATGAAGATCCCCCCTAGCAATGTAAAAGTAGCATGTGTAACAAAACTTACCTTCACTTGCAAGCAACCAGTTTTCATGCGGGTTTAAGAGGTTATAATTTGACCAAATTTGATCTTTAATTTTAATAGCTGGGTGTCTTCAAGCCTTACATGTCCTGCTAAAAAAGCCAAATGATGTCCAGCAACAGTGAGATTATATGTTATGAGGTATATATTGTTGAACGTCAACTCCCCAAAACCATAAAACTTAGTTTAATAGCACCACGTGACTTTTTATAGCCAGTGAGGCTATCTGTCTGTGCTATGGAGGATTTTACGATCTAATTCATAGACAAAACCCTATTCATTTGGCATCTAAATGTCACATAGCCGGAACTAGGGCTTATAAAGTTTACTGTTATATATAACTTAGGGAAGAGACGACATGTAAGCAGTTAGTGTAAGGGCATCACTTTCATTTCCATTAGAAGCTGGGAAGAGTTAGTCATTCAAGCTAAGGTGAGGTAAGTACATTTGAAACTTGAAAGGTATGGGGAAGTTTAGGTATCTTGGATAGAAATGTGTTGTCTAAACTAAGCATTACAAATGTAAGCACTAAGAAATGTACTTCGTGTTAAGGAAATAAGTTTTTGTAAATGTCATTGTGCTGGAAGAGTATGGGTTACCAATCAAATAAAGTGTATTTCCCTATGCACGCTTTTAAGTAGCTTTTCTTGTACTTTTCAAATAAGGCTAATACTTTCTTTCACTGCACATTGTGGATAGTTTTTAGAGTGCCCTAAGGAATCAATTATATTAGGAACCTGAGGTACTGCTATCAATGCATCTACGCCCCAATCAAAGCATGTAGAGTCCTTAAAAAAAAGGAATATCAATCACTTCTTAAAAATAAGCCAAACGAAAATGTACAGTAGAAAGTTTATTTATTTTTTTTGTTTCCAGTCATATTTTATTTATTTTTTTTAAAAACTCAAATGCAACAAAAAAATGTTACAACAATTGCTTAAACAGCCAGGCTTTGACTATATTCTTTAACTTTGTGGACAAAAACACATATCACAGAAGCTGCGCTTACAGCTACTTTCATAGTTCGTGCAAAGAATCATACAAAGGCACAGCTAGGACAGACTGCTTGGAATCACAGTTTGTGTCACGGTATCACTATTCACCATACTATTACAAGATAAATTGTATTGAACATTTCACCTCTACAACATAGTTATTTTCACAGGAATTATAGGTAGTTTCATGAAAATCTGGTTGACAGCTTGTAGGCAATTCAGACATAATAACATTTCACAAACACGTACAGATTTTGCAAATTGAATGCAACACATAACATTTGTAGTAAACATGTTTTTTTTTACAGTTACTTCAAGTTACACAAAGCGCGTTACATACTCAAATAAGTTAAAACATTTAATTGTCAAGACAGAGCCATTCAAAACAAAACATTTACATAAAGCATCTGTAGTTATTTTCACCCAAGATAAAGGCTCATGATGGCTAGAAGATGAAGGAGAACAAGAACAGGGTTTCTTCACAGAAGTAACACAGAAGAGTTCTAGAAAGTCATGGTGACAATATACATGTTTAGTTAGCTAATACTGAATCAGTACTTTTCATTGATTATACATCTATGGGCGAAATGCTCCTCCCGCAGCTGCCATGCTCATGCTTTTCAGTTTGTTATCTTTTTTCCATTTCATCCTTCTGTTCTGGAACCAGATTTTAATCTGTCTCTCAGAGAGGCAAAGAGCATGTGCTATTTCAATCCTTCTTCTGCGGGTCAGGTATCTATTGAAGTGAAATTCTTTTTCCAGCTCCAGGGTTTGATAGCGTGTATAGGCTGTCCTAGCCCTCTTCCCTTCTGGTCCCCCTATGTTGTCTGCAACAGAAAAAATGAGTTACTCAAGAGAAACCACAACACATTTCTAACGGTATTGAGAACTATTTTACTTGGAGACATACTACCTTCAATTAGAACATGCTTTAAATAAAAAAAATTGGGGAGGGTTAACAACCACTTAATTTATTTCGAGATGGTGCAGATTACAGAGAAGTATTAACATTTTATTTTTTTGTGAACAGCACATAGACATTTTCCCATGGTATATTTCCATGCATCTGAATACATGATGCTGCTTTTTTCTTTCAATAAAAACGTTCTTGCAACAATATATTTTTCTGGGGATCATTTTAGATGAACCTTCAATGATAAATCATTTAAGCTATTCATCATATTTTAATGAGATCTTTTCACAGTTAATTGTTTTAGCAATTCACTAGAATTGTGATAAATAAAAAAAACCTGTTTTCACGCTAGCTATAGTAACAATACAATTAGATTAGAATATATAACAATATCCAATTTTTTAAATATATATATATATTTTTAATCTTGATGTGTACTGCAAAAGTCTTAACACATCACGGGCATACATATCGCAGCAAAAGTTGCCCCCCCCCCCCCCCCTCGATATATTTGTGTATTTCTCATTACATTGGGGGGTGGGGAGGGGGAAAACAACAATTTAGATTTACCATGACTTATGTGCAGTTTTCTCATCCATGGGTAGATCTGTGGCTGTGCTGATGGTGCAGGGCTTTGGCCGTTCTGTGAACTTGCCTGGTCGCTGCTAGCTGGGGTGTCATCTTCAGCACCAGAAGAAGTGCCAACCCCTTCTCTGTTAATATGAGTGCTGTTGCCATTGCTGCTGTTGCTGGAATTGGACGAAGTGCTGTTAGAGTTAGTTATAGAGTTTTTCACCCCTTGGTGACTCTCGCTGACAGGCGAAGTGGCCACAGCAGTGCAGGGGAGAGAGTCAGGTGGAGGAGAATGTGAAGACGTTGCAGGTTGGTTATACCTTGGCTCTGTAGAGGAGGTTGGGTTGGATGGATAATTTCTTGCTCTGTCATTGGCACTAAAGGGGTTGGAAGCTGTGCGCCCAACGCTGAGATCCATGCCATTGTAGCCGTATCCGTACCTGCTGGAATGCATGTTCGCTGAATCCCTGTATTGCTCGTTCACCGAGCTATGATCTCCATAATTATGTAACTGGTAGTCCGGGCCATTTGGATAGCGACCGCAAAATGAGTTTACAAAATAAGAGCTCATTTGTTTTTTGATATGTGTGCTTGATTTGTGGCTCTTGGTCGTTTTGTGCGTCTATAGCACCCTTGCACAATTTATGATGAATTATGGAAATGACTGGGACATGTACTTGGTTCCCTCCTACGTAGGCACCCAAATATGGGGTACGACTTGGAATCACGTGCTTTTGTTGTCCAGTCGTAAATCCTGCCTGATGACCTCTAGAGGTAAACTCGTGTACTAGTGGGGGAGCTGGGAGGATGCTAAAGGGAGCGAGCATTGCAGCGCGATCCCGTCCACTGATGCAGAGTTTTAATTGGACTCTAGCGCCACCCTCTGGAGAGCGAGCGGGCATTACTGTCTCTCCAGCGAGGAAGGGACTGCAGGGCCGGGGTCGAACTGAGGTTACATCCCATTACAGGAAAATTATTGCATTCCCCTCTCAGTTCCATTAGTGAATACCAAATGTGCCGGCTATCAGCCACAGTTCACAAACCAGCACATTAATACCGAAAAATTGCACAAAGGGTGCTACTTGAATATATATATATATATATTTTTTTTTTCTCCCCAAAAACCTATTTTCTATTTTATTCTCATTTTTTGTAAAACTATTCTGTTGTCTCTTTTATTTCACTAGAAATTAAAAAATAGAGTTTTGATACTAGGGATTAATATCAATAGAGACTAATAACGCTGACAGTTTATAATGTCAAACGTATTTTAAGAGAGCTATTGATATCAAAATGGTTTAAATGTATTTTATGTTTGCATTTCTTTTTAAAACACAGTTCCTTTTTAAAACAATGTGCTAAGAGGTCACTGCGCACATATAAAAACTAAAGCAGGGTAGCTTGATTTCCACATGCACCACCGTGCAAGAAAAACGCTGGCACATTTTATCGTATGGTAGAATTATTTCAGAATCCAGATTTTCATCATCAAAATCAACAAGACTTGTATCTAATACAACATTTGAATGCTGAATTTCATGTGGAACACTTATTGTTCACCCTCCATGTTTTAAACACAAATCAATCGAACCTAACTACCAATTGCTATATACCTGTTTTTTCTTTCAATTTATATATAGGAAGCGTTGCCTTGGATTCACCGTTAAGAACAATTAGTGGCTCACGCTACTGTACATCAACATTTTAAAATGCAGCTGACATTCACATTTTGTTTAGACATGGGAAAAAAAACAGGATGACCTCAGATTTCCGTTCTTTTTTGCCACCCCATACATTTGGATAACTCGTTAGACTATGCGTATTACAATTAGCGAGCAGATCTTATAATAAGGTATAGCGAAGACTCTGCATTCACCCTAGCCTAGATTATGCACGTTACTGACTGGCATAATAGTGTGCAGTTGGTAAAAGGTATTGTTAGCTTCCTCTCACATAGATTCATATATAGTGCTGTCATTGCTCAAACACGAACCTACAGTAATCCAGTATATATAGACCCAGCTGTATGTTGCTATACACACAGTATATATGTTAAACCAGATGATGTACTGTACATGCATAAACTATCAACTAAATTCACCTATTTTTTTCTGAACTCATAGCTGTGCATAAATAATATGTTCATAGCGTTTTGTATGTGTATTAAATATGAAAAGACATCAAAGTACAAAATTAAAATGAATAAAGGAAGGCCTGGTGACTTGTATTAAGTGTTGCTTTGCTCTCCTGACTTTTCCTCTGTTGGGTCGCTGCTGGGCTGTGTAGAATTTATGAGCTTGCTTTCTTTTTTCCACTTCATTCGTCTGTTTTGAAACCATATTTTAATTTGTCGTTCAGTTAGGCAGAGGGCATTTGCAATTTCAATCCGTCGTCTTCTGGTTAGGTATCTGTTGAAATGGAATTCTTTCTCTAGCTCTAAAGTTTGGTATCTTGTGTAAGTTTGCCTTCCTCGCCTCCCATGTGTTCCATACATTGTACCTGAAATAAAAATAACACAAGCATATGAACATCTTTATTAGGGCACCTTTTATGGCTGACTCATAATTTTGTTTAAATGATGTATGTAATTAAATCAATTAAATATATGTTTTGTAAACAAATATGTTAAACTTAACCTGCTCTGAAGCTTTAAATTAAACAAATTTACAATATATTCAAGATGCACTGCTGTTGGTTGAGGTAACACAGAATCACAACCTTTATTTTTTAGAATAAATATTTTAAATCATTGAAAGCATTTCTAGCATTTCTATATCAAAGCTAAACAATTACAATGATCTGGACAGCTGAAGCGATTATTGTTCCCTAAAATAAGGTAAAGCTATAAACAATTGGTTTATTTAAAAAAAAATATATTCTTTGGTATAATCAAAATATAATTAATAAATGTAATGTTGGGGTGTTTAATACGTCATATAGCTTTCCACTTGCTTTTATACTACTAGTGTATTATACTTTGATAGAGTTACTCACGTATTTCTAGCAATCTGACTAATACAGTTTCCTTCTCTTTAAAGAGTATTCGAGATGTACAGTATACAGTACACTCTTGGGCAGAAACCACTTTTCCGTGTGTGGATTTTTTAGCACTGAGCTAGAACTTGGGTCAGTTGATTTAGAGTGAAGTTTAATTGGATATGGCGTTTATATAATCTTAATGCCAATTTTAACTACAGCTCTAAATCTTGTTGCTATCCCGTCTTTATATATATATATATATATATATATTATATATATATAATATATCTCTCTCTCTCTCCTCTCTACTCGTCTCTCTGCTCTCCTACTCGTCCCTCTCTCTCTCCGTGCTTGTCCTGCCCCCCTCTCCTCCTTCCCCCCTCTTCCCCCTTTTGTTTTTGTCTTCAATTATTTAGTTCACTTTCTCATTGCATATATTAGTGACTTACCAGTACAAGAGTTCACTCTCTGCATCCAGGGATAGACAGGGCTGCTATACTTCCGGTCGCTGCCTTCCTCATCTAAAATCTTGTTTTGGACATTAGCAGACTTGTATTCTTGATCAGAAGAAAAGTGAAGATAATCACTACCATGAGCCCTTTGCTTGGCCCCATTTGACGAAGGTCTGTTAGTGGTCTCCTTGTCCGAATAGAAACAGGACGCCCCATACTCATAGGAGTTTCGGTTGCAGGCAATAACCGTACTAGATTGCTGATAAAAACAAGGTGATGATGAGTAAGTCTTATCTTGAAGTGCAGTTGTCCCATAAGAACCTGGAAAATGCCTCAAAGCATCATACCCAGCTGAATAAAGTGGGATCTGCCCCACGAACGAGTCCTGTCCATTAGGCAGGCTCCCAGGAAAAGTACTATTCACAAAGTAGGAACTCATTTGCTCTACACTCTCTAGTACTGTGATTTGTTGTGTATTAGTACATCTGGCTATAACTATTAGTAGTCATCGAACTGGTTTGTTTCTGGATGGCCGAGCGCCAAAAGCGACAGAGGCAAATTTAAGCAGCTGATCACTCAGTAGCCAATAGGAAGGACTTGTGATGGTTCTCCCCTGGGACTCAGTGACTGAGCCAGCAAAGTTCCTAATAACAAGGAGCTGGAGACGCATGTATTCCAATAATACACATATAGGATAAAAGTGTAGGTGCATTGCACATTCTTGGGATGTTTTGGATGCATTTTGATTACTGCCTGCAATAAACATCTTAGTGTACTATTACACAATGCACATTACCATCATTATGTGACTTAATCATATCTATATATCTATCTATATATCTATCTATATATCTATCTAATATACCTTACACGGTCTAACTTATTGTGCCAGCCATTCGATAGAAAAACGAAGTCATTCTCGATTTAGAAAGCTGGCAAAAGCGTTGCATATTTATTGACAACACAAAATTAGGCTAATTCGAGGTGAAATAATATTGTATATATATATATTCTGTATCTATCACCAGACTGATCATAAAGCCAAAACAATGCATTACACGTTTAAGAAATAAAAATACTATCTTCCTATTAAAATATGAATATTTAAAATATAGTTTTCCTTTGTTCCTGTATAAAAAGAAGATTCTAATATTAGATGGATTGTATTAAAATAGTATATTCTGTATTGCTGTCGTTTACTGAAGCCTAGCAAAACAAAGATACAAATCGCCCATTTAAATGTATATTTTTATTCTCATGGCTCATTATTTCACGTTTCATATATCAACACGAAGTTCTACAATACATAAAACAGATCATTTCTGCTAACACAGCAAAAAAACACAAAAAAAAACATCTCCAGAATTTAATTAAACATTGAGCTTTATCTAAAACCAGACATCGTGTACTGTTAAAATTAGTAGATTTTTTAAAAACATCTGTAAAAGAAAACCCAGAAGTTACACTCATTACTGTATGTTTTTTGTTATTTCAACGTTTGTACATCCTGGTAATTAACACTCATGCTCTAAAAAAAATCTAACACTGGCTTTAAAGGAATCCAGTCTCCACCTAAAAAACCTTCCCTTATCTGACTGTGCGTTTAGTTTTATGGCCCATACTTGAGAGTCCAGGCATGAGTTTACCCCCTTCTTGGGACTATAAAAATCTCCCAGTAAATGGTTTAGAAGAATTTAAAACTTGGAGGCTGTAAATCCCTTAATGGTTGTCTATAAATAAAGCTCTCAGAGTGATTTGGAAAATAAATGCACGTGACATGTATTAAACTATGCATGATCTTGTTTTCTTAGTATGCAGGATGTTTGGTTGAGATATTTAAAAAAACATTGTTAATATCCCCATGTAGAGAGGTAGAATCATACAATAATTCTGACAAGTTTTTTTTATTCTAGGAAGTGCAGGATGGGAGTGATCATACATCAGGAATTTCCTCTGTCGTCAAAACATTTTAAATGTAGATTTTGTGGTATTTTTTTTTTTTTAATGTGTAATGTTTTATATTTGGTCTGCTAGAAAGAAACATTGGGGTGTAATTGCATGTGTTTAAACTAAATACGTCTTACTGAAGAAGGGATTATAAATAGTTAAATGTTGGCATAATAGAGAATACAAGCTTTTCACTCTGAGCTTTTTTTGTTTTGGTATTTTTTTTAATACAGTATCCAAACGGGCAAACAATCTGGATACAAACGTATCGTTGTATTTATTTTAGGCGTATAATTATTGACTGGAGGCCTGTGATATGTGACAGGAATTTCAGATAGATCAACGGTTAAAAAACACTGCCCCTTCTGTTTAGCTTTTCATCCTAGTTCTTAGTAATGGAATCTGTTTTAACAATTAAATCCAAGTTGCAGCAGCCATTTTGGTTGGCAAAGAAAATAATGTTGAACGTTATGATTTTTAGAGTAACATAAAAGGTATGTACAGGAACACGATATTTCCACATTCCAGTGGCTACCTATAATTTTCAGACGCACATAGTAAATAATAACAAGTATCCCAGTAAAAAAACAAACAAAAAGAAAAACCTAATGCAGTCAAATAAATGTTGCATAGAATAGACTCCAAGCATAGAACCCGTGTAAGCAGGTGCTGAACTGTTCGATTCCTTAAAGATTGTTTGAAACTCACTGTCCATATGACAAGAATGTCTTTACGCTTCCATCTGCCTGGAAGAACACACATTGTGGACTTCTCAAATATAAATATATACAATGAGCTTGTCTGTGTTTTATATGTATCACTTCATTGCTGGCAAAATACACACACAAATAAATCCATACTGTATTTGCTTACTAATGTAGACACATACACTAATGAATCTCTTCAACATTTAAAAGTGACAGTCAAGTTACCAACTAGCAAACATTTCATCTTTATGTTTAATTAGTCATGTTTGCAAACCACCCAAGATAGCCTTTAACAGTATTTGGGTCCTGTATTACACTGGTGTATACCACTTTCCGCCACACAGTGGCAGCACCGAACCTCTTCACTCACAGCAATAAATCCTACACTCAATGCAGCCAAGCAGATACTGCAATGCAATGCAAATGTTATACTTCATCAACTATCAGACCACAAGCAACACTAGTGCAACGTCCAAATCAGTCAAGTATCACACTTAATTAATGCTAATGAATATTAAACATTTCAAAACAAAACGAAGTGATATTTTCCGTGGGTAGAAATGCGTAAACAAGGCACAAATATATAAAAGCAAGAACATATAATACGATCAATTACACGGAGCATTATATAAATTACGTTTCGGTTAGGTATATCTATATCTGTTTTTTCATCGAACAATGAAACAGTTATTTCAAATATGTCTGATCTAGTTTCTTTTTTTTTCTCTCTCCAGGACCTAAGCAAAGTGACCTTCATTAGTACACTATCACTTGAAGTGGTGAAACAGACCTATATTGTGTTTTCAGAATATTATATATGTATACATACACATACTCACAAATATATATTATATATATATATATATGTATGTGTGTGTGTATCTATATATCTGTGTATCTATATATTTGTGTATCTATATATCTGTGTATATATATATTTCTATCTATCTATCTATCTATCTATCTATCTATCTATCTATCTATCTGTACATATTATATTCGGCCTCTCCTATATCTAAGATATATATCTATATATATATAGTATATACTATATATATACATCTCATATATGTGGTGTGTGTGTTTTGTGTGTGGTGTGTGTGTGTGTGGTGTGTGTGTGTGTGTGTGTGGTGTGTGGGTGTGTGTGTGTGTCTTGTTGCCCTGTCTGTACCTTACTCCTCTCTCTCTCTCTCTCTCTCTCTCTCTCTAATCATATATACTATATATCATAAATTAGGTGCTACTGTACCTTCATTGGGTAAACGCGGGTTAAAATAAAATCTACATTCAATTTGCCTTTAATTCATTTTAGCATTCTGAGAACATTAAACAATAAACTCAACAATACCTACAGTACAATATAAAGAACACACAAAAAAAACCCATTTAAATCTTAGTTGAAATAAAAACAAACCATGCAAGTAAATAGGACAGGTACATTGCAAAATGCCAACATTCATTGAATGAATTTCATTTGGCTTGGCTTTGGAACCGACAGTCAATACTTGTAAAGTTTTATTCGAATGCAGCGTTTTGTACACAACCTTGCAATATGTGCTCTCACCTTTACGTCCTGGCTCGCAGGAATCCTTGCCACTTTGACAGCTGTCGCTTTGGCTTCGCAGGAGAGGGATCGAGCTCCTTCTGGTGCCAGAAGAAGCAGGAAATTAGCCAGGTTGCAAGTTGAAAAATCTGCCACTCCAGAGTGCTTTGAATCCCAAAAAAATGCCACACCTTCCAGCAGAAGAATCGACAATTGCCATCCTCGACCTGTGTTCCAGGCGGCTGCCTGTGTCCAACCTCCACTTACTTTGCTCACTATTGCCTTACAAAGAACAAATGTATTGTGGTTGGGAGCCAGAGAGATCCGAAGCAGGACTGAGCTGAGCAAAAGAATGCAGCTCTATTCTCGCAAGGGGAATTATAAAAAAAAAAGTTCATGTTCACGGTTACCATCCACATGACCAACGGCGGCCAATGGAGGAACCGAGCAACTCATAAAGTTGTATTGCAAAGTTGTAAATTTTCATAAACAACAACGGATTTATAGCCATTGCCTCATCACTAAGAAGAGGCAGGTCTTAGAAAGTCGCCATTTTAACTGAGGAGCAGCCTGAGTTTCAACACATCTTGCCACTATTTTTTTTTATTTATTTTTTTTGTAGAATCAAATCTATATACTGATTTCAATCAAACATTAAAGCAAAAAGGGGGCTGCTTTCTTATAGAAAAAAAATTATGCGTGGTATATATCCTAACACGTTGTCCTATTAAAATGCGTGATTTTGTGTACTTGCTTGCTGTGTTTCTATTATACTTTTCCTATATATTAATGGCATTCTATGTATTAACATGGCTTTTCATAAGTAATTATAGTGATGTATTTATTTCTGGCACCATTGTGATATTTAGAATTGACATGGTGTAAAGGGTATTTACAAACACAGTAAATTACTAACCATTTCAATGTAAATATTATAAAACGGTGTGTTTCTGTTATAACCAGAAACTATAATAAAACACATTTTCTACCCACACATTAGTCTGTGCAGGTTAATTTACCAAATATTTTTATGCTTACATCTCATTTTTATTTTAGGGGTGAAATAGTAAAAGAAGAAAGACAATAAGTGACCAAACATTACGGATTTTATTATCTGTAACAAAAAAATATATATACATTATGGAAGGTACTTGAACAATGTTTACTTTGATGCCTATTTTATACATATTCATTTTAATACAACGCATAAACGACATTTAAAATAGTCACAATAACACTCATCACATTGTAACATACAATTTCAGAAACGCAGCTGAGCAAACTTCAAACGGATTTTATCTATTTCTGTTACAATATCCCATGCTACAAAGTTTCCAAGATGATAATATAGCTCAAGCTTATCAAGTGTTCCAGAGATAATGTTTTAAAAAATAAGGTGTCATACGATTAAACTTTAACAAATGTGCACGAATAGAAACCCTGGGGTACAAATAGTGTGGTCACTTTACCATTCAAATATCAATGCAAACACATAAGAACTAATGTATTCGGATGGATTGAAATGAGGGAGACGATTATTTGTACTGAAACAGACTCATACACATATTATTTTACATTTCAATCTTACATCATCGGTGCTTTATTGACACTTTTACTGTTGATACTTGAAATGTTTAAAAAAAAAAACAATCTATAACACACATGTTTATGCAATCTTCACGGTTTTAATACAATTCTAATACATAGCATCACAGCAGAGCACAAAATAGGTAGTTTTTAATAGGTAGTATTAAGTAATGACATATGTAGTGGTCGATTTGATACATGTTATTTTCACTAGTACAATCTTTTTTTAATGTTTAAAATGTAAAATTAGGCGGAAATCACTGTGTTCTCTAACTAGGTAGTTTAAGTCTAATGCACTTTCGCCTGTAAAAATGTTGTTGATTTAGGTAGTTAATTTAAAATTGTACATGTAGCAAACTCTATCCAACACATTTTCCTTCACGAGTTACATAAAACAAAGAGGTTTTTTTTTTTTTTTTTTTTCCTTCTTCCACAACTGTGAATTGTATGTGAATGTTATGTGAATAAACCAACAATGTTGTCTTTGTTTCTCCGTGTAGTCTATATCGCAAGTGCTTGATCTGCCTCCTGATTGACTTTCTACGGCCTTTGAGTTAACCAAGATTTTCAAGAAAAACATATATTTGGAGCATTTCCACAGAGCTTTCACAGGACAATTGTCACGTGCAAATACCCATTGTACAATTTGCTTTGTACAAATAGCAGTTTATTCGTCCTCCTTGACTTTTTCATCAGAAGTTGTGGGTGTTGGTGTTGGTGTTGGTGTTGTTGATGTTTCCTCGGTTGCATCTGGGGCGCTGGTGTTGTCTTCCTTGTGTTCTTTCTTCCATTTCATTCTCCTGTTCTGAAACCAGATTTTGATCTGCCTCTCTGTGAGGCACAGGGCATGGGCAATTTCTATTCTCCTCCTGCGTGTTAGGTAGCGGTTAAAGTGGAATTCTTTCTCCAGTTCCAGGGTCTGGTAGCGAGTATAAGTCTGCCGACCCCGCTTCCTGTCGGGACCTAGATATTAGAGAAGTGACACTACATATTAACAGGTTTGGAGAATTTCCTATTGCACTACATCGCAAGTCTGTGCTATTTGCTAAAGGGTTTTGACAAAGGCCTGGATTTTGTGAATGGCAATTTTTGCTTGGAGACTAAAAATGAATGCAACATATTACCATTTTTTTCCCTAAATTATAATTAAGGCCCATGAATGTCTAAAGTGGACAACAAAAATAACCTTGAATGATATAGGTCTATATTGCATATTGTCTGTTAGCGGCCTTGAATGCAGATACTGCAGCTGTGACTTACAATTATTAAAGAAATACGTTTGGAATGGATAAAAGACCAGAAAATGCCTAATAAAACTTTATTTAAAAAAAAAACGTATTTTATATTGCACGTTTTATTATACACTACACACATGGCCTAACTTGCATTTGATATAAAATACAGTTTACACGTAGTAAACTGACTAGGAAATCCAGGTTTCCCAACACATTATAAATGTTGGGAAAAAAATACAGCTAAGCATAGTTGACAATACAAATAAGAAAATGACGAGCATATCTCACATCAACTGGGCAATAAAAACTTTTTATGGTGCTCATTTACATACAATGCCATGGGCTCCTACACCATGGCGCCTCAGTTATAATCCAAACCACAAAGGCTGACCTAATAGCTGGTTTGCCATTACTTGGCTACCATATAGTCTTTTTCCCTCCCCTCTTGCTCCTACCCATACCTGAAGAAGACCTCATCCAGGGATATATGCGGAAATTACTCTCAGCCTGGGCATGCAGGGTTGATTCATCCGATTTATCACCGCTGGCTTTAGCTAGATCATTGCAGAGAACCGGGATGTTCTGATCAAAATTGGAGCAGTGCAGGTTATACGCCTCTGAACCCAGACTGTATCCGGAAGAGAACGGGCTTTGATATATGGTGCTGTTCACACTGTACAAGCCAGGCATGGAGGATGCAAACGCACTGGTGCCGGGTCCATAGCTGCTTCTCTGAGAGTTGGTAGCAAAGGAACAAGAAGTAGGCTCTGGATTTTGAAACAGAGAAGCCCCAGCCGTATATTTGCTGAAAAGAGCATTCACATAATACGAAGAACTCATATTTTTGACCTGTGATTTGTTGTCCGGTAGGCTTCAGTGTCGGTTTTACGAGGTAGCTTGATATATGATAACATTAAACCCCCAGATTTACACAAAACCCCATTTTCTTTTGCACTGAGCTGCCTCCTGCACGTGATCACCAACCATATGACCATATCATCCAATCTCTTCCTGCATCACAGGTGGGATAGCTCTGTGTTTATCGCAATATGCTGTTTTTGCAGGAAAAAAACACCCATACATTCATTCCTCCAAACATACATTTTAAAAGAAACCTATGTGTTCATTATACTCATTGGGGGGGCGGGAGGGGGGATATTGCATTAATTAGATGCAAACTGCATAGCATGTAAACAGACGCAGAATGCAATAATACAGTCTACTGTGTACTCTGCGTTTTTAATTTTTATTAACGTTAGGAATGTTTCCTACCCAATCATTACTGAATATGTCTATTGATTATTCAAATATCTAGCTCTACTGCCTCAATGTTGAGCTAGGGACCCTTAATACACATAGTTGAATGTATTATTTTTATTATTAGCTAAATTAAATTATACAATGAAATATGCATATATTTTGTGGCAAACCGTCCTAATTAGAGGCCACCCTTTAATGGGAAAAGAAGAATGCATAATATAATAAAATAGTTTGCATCAACGTGTAACATGTAAATAAAATGGTCTAGAGTAGACAAATTAATTCTGCTTTCTTTACAAACACATTTATGGCATTGGTGTGGTGTTACACTAAAATGTTTCTCGGATACTCTTCTGTAATATTTACATTGTTGCATTCTACACAAACCGAATTAAAAAAAGCATATTTACTAAACATTTGAATGCCATTTGCTACAACATTTTTCAAATAATCTTTTTTTCCTCAACAACATAAATAAATGTAACACCAAACTAAATTGCAAATATTTAAGCAATATTTGTCAGGGTGTATGCTAATATGTTTCAAGACTGGGTTATGTCCAAAATTTCTGATTGACGATTTATTTTACAATTATTTAAATTACACACTTACTAATAAATAGGTGTATCATTTCAGTAACCTACCTCTTTTGCTTGATCTTGAGAAAAGAATCTTCACACGAATAAACCCTATTTCTTCGACACGGCGACTCCAACAAAACAAAATAAAAATAGTTTCTATTCAAAATGTTGCAACGTCCTCTCATCAAACGCATCGTAAAATGACTTTCCTTCTCCCAGACAAGGAACGGTGGTAAAGATAGGTTTTACAACCCTGCTATATTGCACATCATAAAGTAGAAAAGCTACAATGGGATTGCCCGGAAATTCTACTTTAAATGATATAGTCTGTTTCTCTGTTGTACAAAGAGCTTCCCACGAGCTAATCTCTGCATTTTCAGCATATTTTCACGGCTTGTATAGTCATAAAGATCCCTTGCAGAATGTTTTGTGCATTAGAATACATTCAGCTGCTGATAACTATTTTTAAACAAGGGTCTCTCTATATTTATATAGATTTATTGATATAACTGGTACTATTAACACAATAGCAGTATTTGAAATAGTAGCATCGGTAGTTTACAGATATACTGAGTATGTGATTTTGTAAGGCAAATGGGAATGTGACATTTATAGAAAATGGCAATTACATTTTTTATAAAGGAAATAACAAGGCAAAACAAAACAATGTCCAAGACTCATGTAAACATTTTTATTTTCATATGTTTTATTAGCAGACCAACAAGGAAACATTTATTAAATATAACCAACCAATAAATAAATATACATGAAAAAAATACCTGCAGTATTAGGGCCTACATCCGTAAAACATATAAACATGAGTAAAACAAATTCTGTACCCCAAGATATTTCTAAATCTGAAATGTTGCAGCTAAAGTGACTTGACATTAAGCCATTAAATGAATCAAATAATTTATTATATATATATATATATATATAGTATATATATATATATATATATTAGGTACCTGCCTCTTTTTGTATTTAATAAAAAGCAGGATGCATAACCAGAACTGTAAGTAATCTATTATTAATTGTAATAATACCTTTAATAACGTAAGTAGTTTCGAAACGATTGATGTATACACATTTTACATTCCTGTAAATGTAGAAAGCATATGGTATCAATAACCTTGCAATAGGGAGAAAATAATAATACAGTTTTCAAAAGCTTTTTATTCCTCTCATGATGTCACAATCTATATGACCAATAAAGAACACGCACACGCTGTAAAATGTATGCATGTATATCTTTATGTATATAGCGCCCACAGTGTACGTAAAAATGATGGTGAAAATGTAGGAGAGCCTAATATCTTGTGTTTACAAGTTGCTATATAATTTGCATTACATTTGAAAGATAATATAGTTAAGAGCCCTTAAAGTAATTAACTCATAGAAACTAATTTGTCTTTGAAATAAAGCACAAAACAATAAGGAAGCATGCACAGACATGGTATATTCAAGGAAATAATGAGTGTACAGTGTGTGGTTTTAGTAGTTGTATTTTTAAAGAAGAGTAGATTGTTTACAGCACAGTATCTTTACATTGTAGGTGCCCGATGCTCATTACAAATTCGAATAGAATAGCGAAAACTCTGCATCTATACAGTTTTAGTTTTACAAAATGGTGTAAGATTACATTTTTTATTTGGCAAACCAGATGTGCTTATGTTAATTGGATGTTTTATCGCTCTGGAAAGGAAAACTTATATTCAATTCTGTATAGGAATTATAACTGCTTTTAATATCTTATTATTATTTATTTTTTTAGGGAATGAATGTAGATCTTAATATTTTACGACCTCCCTTTTTCTTTGTTTATCCTACATTATACTCCAGTCTATTAGAGAAAGTATAATTCCACGAGATAGCACATACATATTGGGATGCATATTCCTATGTAGATGAAATACAAACAAAATACAATGGTAGATGCTTATGGTTACTTAAAACAACTATTTCCGTAAGAACATTTTTTCCGATAAATGTAATCAGTTCTAGATTACTTGAGAAATTCCATAATGATGTAATTAAAAATCGTCTAGAAAATATTTTCTAGGAAACATGTCAAAAAAACTATTTGCAAATATTGAACATTTGTGAATGTTACTAATTGTGAAATTTCCAAATCAAAACTTATCAACCGCACTTAATGACCGCTGCCCCATATAAATCCTTGCATTTTCATTGTGGGGGAATTCTAAGAAATATCCTGAATAACTAGACCATGCCCAACGAAAAACAGTGAGAAATAGAAAATAGCGAGGGTGAGAGAGAGAGAGAAGTAGAAACAAATATGGATGTGCATATGATTTCAAAACATTCGTCTAAATGTGTAGTCCATCAGAAATCTGACTGTGAAAGGGTAATACCTACTCCAACCAAATTAACAATAAACAATGGGGATATATAAGATTTACGAAAGTAATATTATAGTCTTTTAATGCCAATTCTGAAAAGGGGACTTGTCATTTAGTCCGTTACTGATATAGCAGGCCCTTCAAAGCTGGAGAAATTCGACATGAAAAATATTTACCTAAATCTATCTCTATTTACTAATCAGATAAACATTTTGGTCCTTTCAGGATTCAAGCCTCGTTTCAGATCTTGTATGGGATAATACTGCCATCTGCTGTTCGAACGTGAAATTGACACGGGACTTGGAATAACAGACAATCACAGGCATGGAACCTTTCCTATCAGGACTTCCCCAAGATTCTATTCATATATTGAACACTAGGAAGATAAATAGCAACATCCAACAACTATAGTTACATTAGAACCTATAGGTTATACAACGAAGCTTGGGTTTTCAAAGTTGCACAATAATAAAAGTTGGCTATTTCCGCTCAGCACATTATCTAAATCCGCCAGACAAAACAAATGAAAAGGCTTCTGTAGAAAATCTAAATTGCGGCTGGACAGCTATAAACTCATTAAAAGGCGAATTCCAGACAGTTTGCAGACCAGCCATTTATTACACACTTTTAGTGTCGATTCTTTGAAGTTTCATTCTGTCTGCAACAACAGAGGGCGTCCCCCAACATCCTATTCCCCGGAACAAACTGCAATTACTATTTTTTACAAAAGGCAATTGCATTTTCTTGCTCTCTAAAAGTTCTCGTTTTATTAATTAAACCAAAAGTGTTCACTGATTCCTTAACACAAAATACAACATTTACTCTTGTAATTAGGCAGACTTGTAGAACTAGTGCACCTCGTCTAGGTTTTGTCCTAAACCCTGCAGCGGTTTACACCTCATAAACGGTTACAGCAGTAATTTTCTTTTATTGCCCTATATGGCTCTGAATTTTCCAAACAACATCCTCTGTCAGGACTTGAGTCTAAAGAGACGACCTGACTTGTTTTTCCATTCCCCCCTACCCTCCCCCCCCCCCTCAACAATGCATTTTCTCTGCATTAGAGAATGCAAACTCTGGTACATTGGCTTACAAAGATGGGAGGAAATTGAAGTCTGAATGTTTCCACTAAAGGATGGCCTCCGAAGACTGGAATAACCATAGGGTAATTCGCTACTGTACCTTTTCTTTCTGCTCACTTAAAAAAATGTATACCAGTCGAATCTTCATTTGTGCATTTTACAAAAAAACCTGTTTTCTTTTGCCTCTTGTGTTGTTTATTTGTTGCCTAGCATTGTTAAATATCTGTGGGGATTTCTTTCTCGGTGCTTAAAAGCACCTTCTGCACAAGTCCCCTTAAAGTTCTTAATTTAGTGTCATACTGTAGCACAGATACCATAATGTGCCAACCAAATTCCTTCTAGTCTCATTTTTGATGACAAGGAAAAAAGAAACACTCTTATAGCTAAAATTATTGGTTGATGAACTGGATTCACAGCAATTCCCAGAAAACTGTTTTGTTACCGATTGACATATCGACCGGCTTATCCTCAAGGTTATAATCATATGGGTGTTTTCATATAAAGCCCTCTTTGTACACACAAGGATCACACAGGATCATTTCAAGTCAATTTTAAGAGCATGTTTTTTTTAGGCATGTAGAAAGGGCTCACTCGTTTAATAGTCGGTTTACATCTTCCCACAATAAAGCATTACTTATTTTGTATACTCGTATGCTGTAGCATATTGCTCGGTAAAATAAAAACAAACAAATAAATCAATAGAAAAATATCACAAATAACCAAAAAAAAAATCGATATATTTTATTTGACAAAAAAAACCCGATAAATATAATTTGAACACAACAATTTGGTCAACAGGCCATGAGGTAAACTATTGCAAAATATAGAGAGTATGTTCTGCATAAATTAACTTTCTTACTGTTTAAAGAGATACAAATATACTATGACCCAATTTACTTTTATTGTTTATAATTTATTCTTAATAAATTTAAATTCAAGACAGTGAGAGTCATATTATGTAAGTAGAATATAACCTAAGCTGTAGATAGTACAGCATTTCCACATATTTCTGTAGCTCCAAACCCTGACATCTGCTCACTGGTGCACACACACACTTTCCAACCTCATAAGGTTTTGTCTAATGTTTGTGTGTGTGATATATATATATAGATAGATTATATTGACAGCTGATATAAACAGTATACTCAATTGTGCATACTAAAGTCCGTAAGTCCGAATTGCTGGAAACTTTGATTGCCAAACACCCAAGATTTAAACTTGATAGCTTCATTGGACATTACTTTTAACAATAATATGTTAGATGTCTAAATACGGAAACGACAATTAACATCGCAGGCCTATAGTCTACAGCTACTCTTATATATTAAACAACCTGAGTTCAATTCAGTCCTAGCTTAAACAATCAGAACGTGTACAGCACCCAAGCACACAAGTTGAGTCACAAATACAGTCACTACAATAAGACATATCATTCAAGTATTACAGCAGACTTGTTCTGCCGCACAGAAAAATAACAAATAATATTAACTACATCTCGGCTAGACTATACAGTCATCGTTGTGCACAATGAAAAGGTAGTTTTTGTAGAAGACGAACAGGTAGATTTCTATGCCAGACCACCCCTTAATGCCCCTTTGCTTTGTTGATCAAAGAATTTAAGAAATACAGTACCTCTTTGATAGCAGTGGCAAACCAAGATTGTGGTGCTACTGGTATTAGTTACAATAATAAAGATATTGTCAGAGAAAAATGAGGCCTTGATACAGTAGCATTGCTTGTCAGGGAAGCTGTATAAATGCCTTGTCACATTCATTCGTCCTTTGATCGATCCTTGTTAATTTTTTTCATTTTCATCCTCCGGTTTTGGAACCAGATTTTAACTTGTCTTTCAGTTAGATTAAGTAGTCTCGCCACTTCGTACCTCCTGTCCCTTGTAAGATACATATTAAATAAAAACTCTTTTTCCAATTCCAGTGTCTGGTGTTTGGTGTATGGACAGCGCTTTTTCCTGGTTGATCTTGCATGTAGCCAATTCGCAGCTGGGTTGCCTAAAAAAAAATAAACAAAAAGGTGAATTAATTAAAAGTAATATACAATGTTATACCCCATATTAGCAAATCAGATACAATGTGCCTACATCTACGATCCATTGATATCATTACTTGCATGTAGAACAGAAGAAACGATAACAAATAGAAACACTTGCAGGTCTCCAGGGCTAGTATTGGCAGCAAATATTAGCCCACGCCTACTTTCTATTATATTCATTGTTTCTGAATTGATTTTGAAATCCATATGTTTCACATTCCGGAAAGAAATCAGACATAGTATATTAGTGTGTGTATGTATATATATATACACACTCATCTATGTTAATGTCGTTTTTTTCTGTCAGGGCAGTCGAAATGTCATTGCAATACAATTATTTTCTTCAATGTATTTAATAAAATATTTAATGTAAAACATTGTCAGTTGTTTTAATTTAAATACTGAATACATTGCAAACAAAACCAAACAACGTGTTTCTTTAGAAATCTATGGTGTTATGCCATTATTTACATTTAACCACTTGTAATTGTGCTGAATTCATAAAATGACGTCCCCACCTTTTCATAACATAACTAGATTTATGATTATTCTTCACCAGCCTAATTTGCATAGCATTAGACCCACGAATTTCCAACCTGCTTGTTTAAGTAATACTGACATAGATTGGTACACGGAATAAACTATGGAACACTTACTTGGGTCAATCGGAGGCTTTTCAGCGATTGTTACATTTTCCCCATTGTTTTCCTCCACCGCCCCGTCTTTCTTTTGCTTATCTCTGTCAACCGGGGAGCCACAGGCATACTCAGACAAAGAAAGAGTATGGGTATCAAACGTGGTGCAATCACCTCTTCTGGTGGCGAGCGGTTCAGGTTTAATACTGTAATGCCTGCTGGAAGGTAAGCCAGGGAAAGACAATGATCCAGGCATAGGCTCCAGCCATGAACGCATGTACCTGCCATCGGAAGCTGTTATTGGTGCCTGATGATGCACATATGGATGGTACACACTGGAAACATTATTAGCTGCCTGAGGATGCACTGGGTTCCAAGGGCTGCTAAAAACTGAAGTTTTAGATTGAAAGCTGCATGGGGTAAATTCAGGGTGCTCGCCCAATGTTGCCTGTCTTGGTGGCTGAGCCAGGGAGCCAGAAGCATATCTAGACTGGACAAGATCGTCACCCTCGTGAATTATGAAAGAGTCCACATAATAATTGCTGAGAGTCCCTGAAGTCGACATTGCTATTCAACAGAGCAGGACCTCCTGAAATTATGAAACTGCAGATTTCATGTAACAACTTGGTCCTACAAAGAAGTACAGTCACCTAATAAGTTGAAGACAGCCTGCATTTCTATTGGCTGTTTGGGCCATGTGACTGTGCAGCAGAACAATAAGGTATAAATCAGTCCGCAGGCTATTAATGGGTCAGTGTTTTCCAGTCATAATATTTTATAGCAAAGCCATATGTTTTTATGCAAAGGGATATTTGAGTTATACTATAAAGTTCCCTTTAATTGTGGCCAACTAAGATTAAAAGATCATATTTGGCATTGCTACCATTTGTCGGGGACTATTTTACATCATTATTAATCACACAGTAGGATGTAGGTATTCTCCATAGAAACTCGTTGATTGAAACTCATACATAAATATATACTCCACTTAAAGAAGCAAAGTTAGCTAAGCAACAAACTGTGCATAGGGGGTGTCTGGGAGCATGCATTATTTTTTTTTATGCAGATATTGTTCCGGGTGTTTGTTAAATAATACCGGATTTTTACCTTGGCTTCGGTGTTTTCTAATACTGTGAAAACATACGTGTTTCAAATGGTTATATGTTGCCATTGTGTTGTGGACTCACAAGCATGTAATACCAACTTCTATATATCACTGCTATCAATGTGACGGAAAATGCAAATGCTAATGTACATGTCTCCAGAGCTGTTCGGCAGTGAATAGCTATACAAGAAGCCATAACATCCAGAGAGTCTTCCAATCATGGTGCAAATGAGCAGATTTCATATTCCCATAGCAGTCTTATCACACAGTGCGACACATAGAAAGGGTTTAAAATATAACAACATCCTATCGTTTGAAAAGTACTTTCCTGAAATAACATTAAAAAAACAGTATGTGTATCTTAAAATTTTTAAAAGAAATTCGTTCCTTTATCAAGAACAGGATCTATAAATCTCTTTTGTATACAAGAGAAATACGAATAACTGTGTAACAAAATAAGCAGAATATATTTAGCAGCATCTATTAGAAGCAATAATTACAATCAAATGCATGCACATGCAGCACAGACAATAAATAAGCCATATTTATCTAAATGACATTGCAATACGAGAAAATGTGCTGAAGCATACACGTTTGCATGGAAGTGCTTCATTGATGCAGTTTCAGACTATAAATGTTAAATCTTCATTTACTGCAATCTATGTTGGTTCCTCTTGGTTACTGAAGAAAACTGATGCAATAAAAATAACAATAATTAAAACAAATTTCACAGATATAAAAGGAAGGAAAAATAAGGGCGTGGAATAGTGTTGGCAATAGCTAAAGAGAGTAGTAAAAAGTATTTGCAACGGATATTAACTCCAATTTACTTATATGTAGCAATGTAATAAAAAGACAAACATATCACACTCATTCCATTGAATTTGAATTCACATTCGCATGGTATGATTGTATTTAGTAAATCATCACTGGGCGTATTAGAATAAATAAGGGCGGATGGTTAAGTGCCTAAACCCTGAGCAAAGCCACCAGATCAAGTCCATTGTTATGAATTCAGCTGACAAAACCATGTTTTGTAAACGTGAATACCCACAGTTCTTTCCAAATAGCAAAATAGCAAGAATGTCAATAAATCACACACACAACAACAAAACACATACATATTATAATATATATTATATATATATATATATATATATATGTATGTATGTGTGTGTTATACGTATATATACGTTTGTTTAGTGCATAATAGTACTAGTTGTTATCTTGTTATCTTAATAAATAATCATTTCATTGTAACCTCGAATATAAGCGTGTGCACATTTTGAAATTGCATAACCTTTATGGATCATAAGTCTTTTTTTTTCAAACCAGAACCTAGTTAAATGATAAGGACATCCATGACTATTTGAACCTGCATTTATATTGTCCTCAACAATATAATGCATTTGGCATTTTTTGAAGTCATGGGAAACAAATAGTACAACTGTATTAATGTTTCATGTACTATCTAAATAAAACGCTTCTATTGAAATCGTCATATTTTCATTTCAGCCATTTTGTGCTACTCAGAGCTCACATGTAGCAATGAAGAAAACAACACATATTGCTTTATTATGTAGTGTGTAGAAAATTATATTCATTTTGATTCAGCACCTTATTTCCAGGCACTGGAATATTTATCTTTATGAATAATTTTTGCCCATGTCAACATGTTTACTACAGAAGAATCTAATCCGAATAACAAAGACAGAAAGGCAGTTGTAAGAAATGTAATGTAAGTATATTTAATAAATTGCTAAAGATGCAATGGATACCAATTGTATATACCAAAAAACGATTATTTTTTGGGGGCAGAGTTTCCTTAAATCACTACAACATTCTGGATTGTAATTACAAGCGGGTGCACCATTAATTACATGTTTTTTGTCCTTTATTTGTTTCTATCTGACTTTAATCACTTGAATCACATATCACCAAATCACACCTAAATTGAAAAAAAAAATGTTAACATTGAACTGACATTTGGACTTTGACTTTGGAAAAAACACTTTTCATTCTTTATTTAAAGAAACATATCCTTCCGCAACGGATTTAAACATTCATACAACTGCAATGAAGTCTGCATTAAAGCTACAGGAGGTATCCATTCATACCAAGCTCCCTATACACACACAAAAACTCCTCGTTTTAATGACAGCTTACTTTGCTACGTTGCATATTCTCCCCTGAATTCTGTATATTGCATAATAGTGGAATATATTGGGTTCAGAACAACTGTAAACACGCAAATACTATACAATTTACTAACAATTTGTGTTATTGTTCAGTTAACTGTATATTGTTTTTAAATAGCATAATGCCTATTACACGTGCTGTCAATTGCACTGTACCGTGGATTTGGGGTTTAGTTGGAAAATAGAAAACCCGTTTTAATACCTAGATAAGATGCTATTGCTGCAGTCTCTGTTGGGTTTATTTGCACAGGAGTCTGGTTTCTTGTACAGCACATGTCGCTGTTGGTGGTTCAGCTCTCTGGAATGTCTGGACACATTGTAATAATGATCGTAACCGAGGCCTTGTGAGCAGGAACCCATTGCATCCAGTCTCTGCATTATTGTAATCACAGTCTCATTCTCTTAGCAGTTTTCAAGGAGCTTGTATCAGATTAGAAACAGCTGCGTGCACTGGAACAGCACACTTAAGTGAGCAGTGTGCACCTATTTGTGTTATACACACATTTGTGAGAAATAATAGGTCACGTCACCTTTTTGAATGTAATAGGGTGCAATTAATACCGCTGGTACAAGGACAAATTAAGCATTTTCTACCGGAGTCACACATAGAAATAAAATATTGGTTTGCCCCTGACCTTGAACATATTCTGGAGTGGGGGAAATATATGCAATTGTTGCACATGAAACAATGATCCTAGTTTTGTTGACTACCGTGTTAGGTTGTTTTTATATAGACATCAACCTTTATATGGATACACACAGGCAGACACACGCACCCACACACACACACATATATATATATATATACATGGTAGCCATATGTTCGATATACATAGCATCTTCTGTGTAACTACCTGCGTTGATGATTTCCACTGACGTAATTAAGGCAGTTTCGTGTTGTAGAGAGAAAGGTGGAGCCCCAACAACATGAAACTACCTAAACCACAGTCCAGTTCTGTTCTATATTTGGGTTTTCGCGATCTCCACGTTCCTAGAATGGGATCCGCTATAAAAAGAAAAGCAGAGACAATTCTAACATATCCCACAGCTTGCAAAGAGCAAGGCACTGAGAGCACATGAGATCACTGCTCCACTCACTGCAAGCTAAAACATGTACGAAAAAGCATGCTAATAACACATCATAAAGCAAACTAACGGGTTACATGAAATGCTACTGAGACCTATTGTAAAAGAGGGAAAGGCAAAATAGTATTTTTTAATTCTACCTTGAAAATCGATGCAGAATCTACCAAACCAGAGCTGATTGTATGCAGTTGGTCAACAAAAAAGCGTTACGAAAAAAATAAAAATAATCTTTGTAAAGTGGAAAATTAGTGGGGGGAAAAAAGAGCTGTTTAGTGAAATATAGAAAGCGTCCAATGCAGAAAATCTCACCTTTGTGGCTCTCTTCAATGTCACCAGAGAACCCAGATATATGTTTTCCCGGATAGAGGTGAAACAACTTCTTGCATTTCAGGTTAAAAAAAAAAAAAAAAAAAATCAATTCCCTCTCTTAAGGTATTTGCTTCCTCTGTCTAAGCTGTTCCATACACAACTGAAACCACTCGACTAGGACAGCAACAATCCAGATATACTAGCAAGTCATAAAACTGAACAAAAGCCGACAAACCTTACAGCACCATTGCTATATGGCCCAGACAAATTACGACTGTCTAGGTAATATTTAAATAGATTCCTAAAGTAATTGCAGGGGGCTTAGCCAACTACCACTGTTGTAAAAGTTCTTGAGAAGATAAAGTAGGACCTAAGAAACAACAGCCACAAAAAAAGAAGTAAAAAAAAAGAAGGATTCGTTGCATTTATTTTATTCTTCATTGAGAACATAAACATGGTCTGTTCACGCACAGCAGCATTACAATATTAATTTATTTGGATTAAGGTAAGAAATCATAAAGCTAGAACTAACATTTATAATAACGTAAAACGCATTTGCTCAAAGAGCATTGGCCTTTTTTTTAATAATAATAAACATTTACACATATCTGTTTCTATAAAGTTCACCTTTTCTGTACTTATAGTTTTGAAAATTAATGCATGTAAATTCACAGTATTTTAGGAATGCGGATTTCCTTTTCATTGCTTTTGATGCATACCAGCTTCTGTAATTTAAAATAAAATAAAAAAATAATATAAAAAAATGCAATACATATTAACAACAAAAGTAAATATGGTCATAAGCGGTGTGCTTTTCTTGTGTTACCAAAGGTAACCTTACAAAAAATCAATTAGGTCAACAATTTAACAAGACTACATTACGAAATTATCAAAAATAAGCAAAATACAGAAGTAAATTAAATTATATAGTCCGTAAGCGACACGCTTATTCTTACTTGAAGAATAAATTAGTTCATTTTCCTGGACAAATTAGGAGCATTCAATTCGACCCAAGTGAGAAAATAAAATGTCAAATTATAAGTTTCTAGAGCCTGTCCATAACATTCAAGGTAGAATTCTTTCCATTTGCCACACACATTTTTTTTATACCATATATAAATACAGCAAACGTAGAGCATCCAAACTAAAAAAAAGATGATTTTATGACTGTACAATCGCAGTGGATAGTTGTACTATTGATAACATACATACATCTTTGTAAAAAATAATCTTAGGCAAAGACAATGATAAAAAATAAAAAGATATATATATATATATATATATATATATATATAT
>CM071568.1:206828923-207046426 GCA_036426205.1 Ascaphus truei
ATATAAAAAGAAATGTTCGCAGCTATGGCTTTTCCCCCTAGATTAACAAGAAAATAAGGTAGAATGGTGGACACACTGAGAATGTATAGAACTCTCAATCCATACTGGTGCAGATAAATAATGGAAAGTGAAACTATACTGGCTCTTTGATACATTGCATAGGTGTGCAGTTTCATCAAGAAAAATTGAAATTGGCCGTGAGCTCTCGAATTCTATTCTCTCTGTTCATCTTCTTCAGTTTCATCCTGCGGTTCTGAAACCAGATTTTGACTTGTCTGTCTGAGAGGTGGACACTGCGGCTGATCTCTAGGCGACGCTCTCGAGTCAGGTACATGTTGAATAGGAACTCCTTCTCCAGCTCCAGAGTTTGATGCTTAGTGTACGGACATCGTTTCTTTCTTCCACTTTTAGCAGTTAACCAATTTGCAGTAGTTTCACCTTTTGGATTACCTAAGAAAAATGGAACAAAGCACATGTACATATTTCATATATTTGTTGTGTGTGTATATATATATATACATATATATAGTACATACACACACACACACATACTGCATCCCCCATATATATATATATATATTATATATATATATTCTATATATATATATATATATATATATATATATTATATATATATATATATTATTATATTTCTCTGCTATATTTGAAATAATTTCTGTCCATTGACTAACTTTTTTTCATTATTTTAGTAGACACGTTGTAAAGGCTTGTTTTAAATAGCCTTACCACAAATGACAGTTGCACGTTTGACAATACGTCTGCCAATACCGTACAGGTTTTACTCTGTGTCAGTGTGTATTTTGCAATAAACACGTACAAAACAGAATATCTTAGAAAATGTAACATTCAAAGCTAAAGGGGGACATATAGAATTGGAAATGTATTGTTATTTTACGTTTCTGGTACACACACACACACACACACACACACACACACAGCACACACACACACACACCACACACACACACCACACACACTACACACACACACACACACACACCACACACACACACACACACACACACACCACTTCACACACACACACACATGTTACACCACAAACACACTACACACACACACAAACAACCACACACACACACACACACACACACACACACACACACCACACACACAACACACATCTAATGTTCACACCTTGTAAGAAGACCCCCCGACATTGG
The DNA here is from genome assembly GCA_036426205.1 of Ascaphus truei. Classification (NCBI taxonomy): domain Eukaryota; kingdom Metazoa; phylum Chordata; class Amphibia; order Anura; family Ascaphidae; genus Ascaphus; species Ascaphus truei. Next base: position 206,830,126 of record CM071568.1, read on the forward strand.
AGTTGCCGGAGTATCGCCACCCAATCGGCCACCCCCCCCCCCCTCCCCCCCCCGCCCCCACATCTCTATATATATATATATATACACACATACACTAGGCTGACAAGTAGGAATATTCAATATCGTGAAGTATTCTCACAGAGAGGTCTGATATTTGTGGTCATTGTGAAGAATCACGTGAAGCCATCTAATAAAAGTACCAACTATTTTGATTAGCAGATCAACGAGAGATTTTTCTGCTAGGTATTCCGTCTTTCAGAATGTCCTATTTTTTTGTTAAGCAATTCAAAGACACCTTATTTCTAATTAGTACATACGCCATGTATTTTACTGTCACTTATTTTGAATACGTTGCATGTAATAGTGCCTACAAGCAAGTTGAATGGGAACACTATAAATAATGGTGTTATTTTTATAGTGGATTTTAGATTTGTCTAGGACAAAGCAAACCACATAGTTAAGCATGTGGTGTAAACTTTAGGATGGACATCATTTTTATGACATACTCACGCCCAATTATTAAATAGTTCAAAGGATGATAATAAAAAAGGACGTTTCCTCTATGATCTCTTGTTAAATCCCCCTTTCCTTTGTGATGTAATTTCATTTTCATCATTGATTTTCAGTGCTCACCTACTGTCTCTTTCTCAGGAGAGTGTTTACTGCTTTCTGAAGGAGCCGGGGAGGATTGTTCTGCAGCAGAAGTATGAGCCTCCTCTTGTCTCAACTGGGAGCCACCAGGCAATTTACTAGGGGACGGGTCTTCGTTGTCTTTTCGTGCCGTTTCTGCTGGCACTGAAGACAAAGACAGAGGCGTATCAAAACGAACTTGGGGCTGTGGTGTAAAGTGGGAAGCAACAATTTGCCCAGCGCTATAGCCTTTGGAAGAGCCATATGCTTGGGATAGGCGGAAGTAGCCCGGTACTGGGACAGAGCTCACATTATTGATAGGGCTACTAGCCTCAGAAATAACCCTTGGGAAAGTAGACAGATCAGTTGCAGTTGGACCCTTACGACATTTGTCTGAATCATAAAGGCAATACGAGTTCTCCTCTTTAATGTTCTGTGGGAAGGAGCAGGAGGTGGCTGGTTGACTCTCAGATGGCTCCACACGGCAGGACCTTGGAGCATCTAGCCAGACTTCCATCCCTGGCCCATAGGGTTGAGATGTGGGGACCGCAGTACTTTGGGGGATACCTTCATTTCGTTTGCTCAAAACTGGAAAAAGTCCACAGCTTTGCAATCCATAAGACACATCGGGCGCCTGTGGCAGGTAGACCCCACTATTCTGGTAGTAACCTCCTCCTTCTCCTCTGCCACCGCCGATCAAAGAGTCCACCAAAAAAGAGTTTGCAGCAGGACTCCCCGAGCATGACATTGTTGGGGAATAATTTGGCGAAGAGAGCAGATATTCCTTTCTGGCTGACATTTCTTGTGCAAAACATGCTGAATATGATTAGAGATACCCTTGCACCACGGCAAATGCATGCAGCCAATGGAAGCTCAGTTCTAAACACCAACCCCTCCCAGTTCAGTTTCGTATGCAAAAGGTTCATCTTAGCTCGACCTCAAAATCATATATTGTGTGTGTGTCTATCTATATCTATATCTCATCTCTATATCTATATATATCTCTATATATCTATATGTCTATAAAAGTGTTATCCAATTACATATAGTGTATTACATTACCTATAAGTTTGGTGTGTGTGTGTGTGTGGTGTGTTGTGTGTTGTGTGTGTGTGTGTGTGTGTGTGTGTGTGTGTGTGTGTGTGTGTGTGTGTGTTGTGTGTGTGTGTGTGTGTGTGTGTGTGTGTGTGTGTGTGTGTGTGTGTGTGTGTGTGTTTGTGTTGGGTTTGCAAGTACTCTCACAAGTTCGGGAATTCTAAATTATATTAACCTCAGTCTATACTATATTTAGTCTGAAACATATTCAGTGGGAGCAGAAATGGGCGATTTCATGCCATTTTGAAATTTAAGTACCGTCTTAATTTGTATTACAACTAATTATTAAGAAATGATGGACATAGACCTTATGTAACAAAAATCTGCAGTATTTGTATTGTTTTTTTAATTTATTTTAAGGTTTGGGTTTTTTTTTGTTTTGCTTATTTTCTTTCTACTTACTGAATGCAAATATAAATGAGACTTTTCTTAAAATTGTACATTTGTTTAGAAATATCAATGTTTAAGCAGAGTGGTGTATATGAGAATACGTGAAATACTTTTTGTATTGTAATGGGTAGAATCCGAATCTTAAATTACCCTAAGGGGAGGGTTCATTACAAGAGTGCTCTGAAGCTTAAATATAATAACCAGACCCCAATGCTAATATTTATTAATACAAACTAAAAACAAAAGGGGCATGTTATACATTTCAGTTAAAATAGATATTATAATAATTAGTTTTTTTTCTAGTCACCCTAGAATGATCCATATTAATATGAGAATGCTTTACCGAGTCTACAACAAAGTAATTTTTGTTCAAATAACGACCATTAAGAAATAGCCATGTCAAGTTTTCTGTTTATGGTACTATCCCCTCTATAGTACCCTGCTATATAGTCTAATTTGTTCCTATTTCTTTAAAAGTATTTATATGGTACACACGGGTGGTAGTAGAAATATGTCAAATTGAATATGGTTCATAGCACAGAGTTTGAGCTGAACTGATTCATTTGCAGATTTACTTCGATGCTATGTTTTTTTTTTTTTTTTGCTGTCTTCCGTGTAGAGTGTAAACAGTGCAAATAAAGCAAATCATTCAACAGCAAAATAAATAACTATTTCTCAACCGCAATCTACAGCTAGGAAGTGGTGTGAAATGTGTGAGTTGAATCAATAAGTTTATTAGTTGCTGTAGTATGTAAATCAGAGCACCATTTTAACCACGCATTCCCATAGCACTTACCCTTGGCTTTCAGACGATCTTTTGACTAGAGCATGCTAGTCTGCCTTTGCAAGCCCAATGAAAATATCTGCTTTTTAAACTTCATGCTACATTTTTATTAGCCCCCACTTCTGGCATTCTTCGGGGAAGGGCATATGAAACGTAGAGAATTGAGCAGAGTTCAGATGTTTCTGTAAGAATGGGGAAGCCTAGAGGCCCTCTCAAAGGTTCTTGCTCTGTTGGAAGCGTTGTAGGCTACAAGAGTTATTCCCTCCTTCAAGCATCCAGTAAAACATTTACTGAATCTCCCTCTCCCCCCCCCCCCCCCCCACAACGTTATCAAACTTGTAAAGCCATTCAATTTTATAGTACTGCAACTACACTTTAAGTGCTTAATGTGCAGGCAGGAAAACTAGAATGACACATATGCATCCTTATTTAATAAAGCTCTACTGACACATAACCACTCTTATTCCCCAGAAATACTATTTGTGTTTTACAAACTGAATTTAACATAGTACGTTCTAATGCGAGGTGGCCAATGCCTTGCTTGGCTTGTCTAAAACACTGCCTTAGTAAACTTAATACCATATTTGGAACATGATCCAGTGACTGTGCAGGCAAATGCTTTGCCCAAATGTCTGAACGAAATCCATATACCAATAATGTGATTTTTAAACCTCCAGCTCTAGTGCATACTTTCCTAATATGAACCTCCACAATTTTGTTTTAATTCTGTAATGATGGCTAAAAAGCATATATTGTACACATGTACCTACACATTCCATTGTGATTTACTCATGCATACCACACAATGAAGTCACGTCTAAGCTTAAAGTACATTCACAACCTAAACAGCACTATCGAAATATTTTACCAAGAAAACACAGTGGTCTTCAAAAATGTTGTTTTGCCACATATCAGCCGCAGATGAACTGCAACAAATGAGAGCACAACCACAAACAACTCATCAACAGTTACACACCCACGTTAAATCCCACATCATATAACAGACTCCTGCTCCCCAAATGTAATTAATACTTATGATAATTTTGCCAGATGACAGAATATCGGAATAAAATCAAAGGGTATTGTACGTTTGAAACTGAGGACCTGTACGGATGCGTTTATAGAAAGAAATAGTGCTGCCTTTTATTGTCACGGCACACGTCTAGATCATGAAGTTTAATAGCTCAGTGGTGCATTACCCATTCTTTCTTTAATCACTAACAAAGCCAAGCAAATAGTAAACTAGTATCATCAAACTCAGTGAAGTAAAACTAATAAAGCACATTTAGGTCTTAAGTATGAACGATAAATGATCAGTTTGGAGTTAAGTGGAACAATCCAACTAGGGAAGGCGGTGTATTGTGCGAAACTACTTTTTAAATACCGAATAAAATCTCTTTTCAAGAACAAATGGAGTTATAGTGAATAGAGATTCTGCCATAGTACTGCAGGGAGGAAAACGTGGGGTGAATGCTTTTGAGAAAAGCCTTCGGTTGCAAGAGTAACACGTTTATTCAGAAGCAGTATAGTAAAATAGCCCATGAAATTACAGTTTCTGATTTAAAATATTCCTGTTTCACTTTGTGATCTTCAATGGGGCAATTAACTGTAAACACTAACACAGACACACATTAAAATATAATGTATATATACGCTACACACACCAGGGATTGAGGAATCCTAGTTTTCAGCTGGAAGAAGGAAGGGGAGAGGGTGCAGTTGCGGCAAGATTTTTACCAGGAGAATAAAAGGTGAGCACGGGAGAGAGAATATGAGAGAGAGATTTGAGAAGTCAGAAAGAGAGAGAGAAGAGAGACGAGAGGAGAGAGAGAAAGATGCCTAGGAGAGGGAGTAGATAGTAGCAGAGATAGAGTAGAGAGGACAGAGAGAGATATATATACCTTATAATAAATATAGATATATATAATATCATATATATATACTATATATATATATGAGATGTGTTAGATATATCGTATATCTATATATAGAGATCATGAATATTAAATCTCTCTCTCTCTCTATCTCTCTGTATAGTGTAGATGTATATATAGTTATATAGCATATACATCAATATACAGAGAGAGAGAGATTACTTAGTATATATAAGAGTAATATAGATATATATAATATATAATATATATTATAAGATATATTATAGATAGTCTATACTCATCTCTCTCTCTACTATCTTCCCTTTCGTCTCTCTCTCCTATCTCTCTTTCTCTCTCTCTCTCCTCTCGTATATAATATATATATTATGATATATAGATGGATAGATAGATAGATTATATATATACATATATCACATGCATAAGTACATACATACACACACCACACTATATATATGTGTTGTTGTTGTGTGTGTGTGTGCTTATGCGTGTGTGTGTATGTGCTTGTGTGTGTGTGTGTGTGTGTGTATGTGCTTGTGTGTGTGTGTGTGTATGTGCTTGTGTGTGTGTGTATGTGCTTGTGTGTGTGTGTGTATGTGCTTGAGTGTGTGTGTGTATGTGCTTGAGTGTGTGGCTTTGTACAATCTTTCCTCAATATGAAGTTTATAAATTAATTTTGTTCTGATTTTCTTATTTGACAACTGCCAACTGTCAAGAATGTGTGTGGTTGCCAACTACTTTTATTCTCCTTTGGAACCGTTCCAAGGTAGGCAGATTTCAATCAGATGGAGGGTTTCAGGACAGTTGTCTGTGCCAAGATATGTGACAAAAGCTTAGCTCAATGACTTTAACCATCATGAAAATACTATGTCACAAATAAGAAAAAGTGAAACTGTAGTCAAATAAAAAAAGATATTATCTCAAGAAATGTTAACATCTGAGATTTATACATTGAACAATATTTAACAATAACAATAGTTTCTTGACAGACTTCCTATACAAAGACATTAAGTAACTTGTCTTTTATAATATGCCTTAGGTAGATAAGTTTGGTTGGCTCAACTAAAAAAAAAAAAATTTAATCGTCTTTAAGGACTATGCTAACTGTATGAATATTTTGTGTAATTGAGCATTTTAGGAAGCATTCCATATCATTAGTTGAGTATGGGCAAACAAATTGAGTTAACCTCTACATTTACAGTAGCTATACAGTACATTACAAAAAAAAATACAAAGAAGGATTGTTGGAAGAAAAATTAAACAATAGAGAAATGCTGCTGCTTTAAACAATAAATGTAAACTTTGCAAAAATATTACAAGATTGTATGTGTATTTCTGTAATCAACTGGTAAAGTGAAATTAATCCAAATTACAGTTGAAACATGAATTTCAAACTTAAAGGACAGCGATTCATTAAGATTGACTGTATTCTGAAAGCTTCAAGAATCGTGTTTTTAGGAAGGGTTTTATTTTTTTATGAATTTGAGACGAGATGTTGTCATACAGGATGTGATTTACTCTGGATTAGAGAACACTGTGGCTTCCAAGTGAACTGTAAATCTCAGATGTGTACATTGTGGCAGACAAACTAAGAAGAGGCTGAGTGGGTTGCAAGAAGCAGAAAAAAATTATGCACCACATTTGTGATGCCCAATTTAAATTATTTTTGACTCTATTTAGTGTATGCAATGTTTCTAAGAGACTGTGAATTAAACATATACTGTATTTTCGAAACCTTGTATTCATCAATTTAAAGTGGTAACTTATAAACTTTATAGTTACACATCAAATACAGAGCAACTTAATGCAATGTCGCCTCGGAGGGTAGTTAAAATGTTAACAGCATACATTTTCGTGCTCAGTTTGTTTAATATCAGCTATTAATTTTCCTCTAACATTTGTTTTCAATATTTCATAGGGGGTCAGAAATTATTTTTGGCCCTGCATTCATTGGCTCTTATACAGTGTTTATACATTCCTCTGGATCAGCTTTAAAGCAGGATAGTTCATAAGCGCAAAAACCGAGCTCTATTTATCAAGACTTGTTGAAGTCCAATTTACTATCTAACAATTAGGACATTGTTCTACTTTGTGATACAATTATAGGTCAGAAGAGATCATTTATCACTGCACTTTATCTTGGAGGCTTGCCTTTAGAATGAAAATATCCTTAGTAGTTTAAAAAAAAATTAAATAGTTTATTAAAAATGTAAAAGTGCAGGACAAAACTATTACATGTATTAAACATATATTTACTGTCTTTATTTGCTTAGATTTATTTGCTGTACTTTACTGCTTACTTAGCGGGTTTCAAGGTTTCCCGTTCACTGCGCATTTAACACACATTCATATTATTTCAATAATTATTTTTTAATAAAGATGAAAAGGAACAGAGTTGACTTTTTTTTCTTGAATATCTTCTTTCTATTAAAGCTCTGCTTATGCAGCAGGCACCGTTACATCTGTCACTAAATAAGTGGCCTAAAATCCCTCTATGCAGAGTGAATGGAGAAATAGTTTTGACATCTATCTATCTATCTATCTATCTATCTATCTATCTATCTATCTATCCACACACACACACACACACACACACACACACACACACACACACACACACACACACACACACACACACACACACACACACACACACACACACACACACACACACACACACACACACACACACACACACACACACACACACACGTATCAGTGCACACATATATATATATATTTTTTATATATATATATATTCATAAAGAGAATGTTCATATACATACTCACGTGTGTGTGATTGTGAGAGATGGATAAAAAATAGATTAGATAGATAGATAGATAGATAGATAGATAGATAGATAGATTTCTGGACTGTGAGACAATGGCGCCACTACAGCCGATGCTCGCCCCGCCTCTGTTAAAGAAAACAAATTCTTACACTTGTATTGGGGCTTTTAAGGCTATAATTGAACACGGCGCGTCAAGAAGAACTGAACACAGTTCTAGACTGACCTGCGGTTTTATAGCACTTTTGGCAGTCAACTTCAGCTTGTGTCAGAGCAGACATGACTGGGCTGACCAGAGACTCACAGGAGACGCCACCTACATGGAATCTCTGACGTCCACTCCACATGTTATACACATCCTAACATTTTGTGATATAATTTTGCACAATTTTCCACAAAGGTTTGTATGTGGGTAATCCTCTGCTTTTATTTACAGGCATCGCTTTTTTTTTTCTGGCGGTGATTTAGCATCTTCCGAAGGAATGTAAATAAATGTGGGTTTTGGTGTAAGGGCACAGCTCGGACTGCAGAAAGGAAAGGCAAGCCACAGGAAAAAAACAACAACAACAACAACAACCCGGCTCCTCTAAAGCCTAAAGCCTCCGAGGTGCAACACAACCAGTGCATTGGATCCCATGGCTTGGTATTATTTGCACTCCTGCTTCCTCTGCTGATGTCTATTCATTCTTATAAGTATTTATCGGAAACCCCATTAAGAAGATGTGGCCCTTAAACATATGGACACACACTTACAATTATGGAGTAGCCAGTCCCCCCCCCCCCTCTGCCTTCCTTTCCTGTTACATGTAGCTTATCCTCTAGCCCTACACTTAACCGCACTATATTCTCCAATGTCATTTGTCTCTTTCGTTCAATATTCTATCAACCATTACATTAATCTTCCTTCTCTTCCATGCTGGAAATCACACAGAGACGCTCATCGTGTTACATTAGCACTGCATGCGGTATTTTCCTTTACATGCATCGATTATCTATTTATTATTTTGCTGTGTTACAATTCAGATGCTCGGTGGTTAGACTCCAAGCCTAATGATAAGTGTAAATACATAGATGATTTTCTCTACTTCAGTGAGTAATCGCATGAATTATACATACCATTATGTCAAAATGTTTTTTTTTTTAAGAAATGTTTGCCTTAAAACTACTTTACAGACGTTTTCTTATAAATTAATATTGTCATGGGCAGCACAGCTAGTGTAACCAACATCTACGAGTTACATGGAGATAGAAGATAAGCTACATTATTTGCAAAAACAAATCACATCGTTTATTAAAGGATATACTTGAAACGAATTATTCTGTGATTTTGTGAAGCCCATCTTTTAAAAAAAATATTCTATCACTAATTTATTTGTATTAATTCAAAATGCGTGCTGACAAAATGATCAATATGCAGTACTTTCCTGTAAACACAATTCAAGTCCAACTGAATTTAAAAACGATATGAAATGTGGAGTCGATGAGTGGGTATGTGCACATTTACTGATATTTAGCTTTTGAAGTAGTATGAAATAACAATTCATACCAAATATATTCGCAAAGTATGTATATTCCTAGATCGATAGGCAGTTTTGCTAGGCTGCTAAAAAAAAATATATTTAAATATATATGTTTTATTTTTAAAGTGGTGGCGACATTTTGACAAACAATGTGTCAGACCACTTTTAATAAATAATTTGAAGGGCAATACGTTTACTAAAATAAATTTGACATGCATAAATAATCTAACATTGCAGAGCAATTTACACCTTTACAATTCTGAATTTTTAGAGATATTTATATAAACATGTTTAATGGATAGCAAATAATTTGTAGATGTCCAGACGATGCAACATCTCAGATATCTCGCTCTTTCGTAAAGCAAACATAAAAAAATGTATTGTAATTGGTATATAGGCATGCTTTCTAGTATAATGAATGAAAAATAGTAGGTTCTGACTATTAGTCACTTACAGGTGCAAGTCATTCTGATTATTGCAGGCAATTGCAGTGTTGTGAAAAAGTGGTGTCTAGACCATCTGGTATGCTGTGAATAGTCTGCCGAAATGTCCTCACACATCCCTTGAAACACAAAACCAGTCCCATATAGTAACACCTATGGAATCGGTAATTGCAGGGTGTTCAATAATTCTTGCTATAGGCAACAAAAAGTGAATTCGAATTTAACAATGAGAGTATTAATACATTTTATTTAAGGGGACATTGTGGACCTATTTTAAAGCCGCCAGAGCAAGTTTAGAAGGGCTCTGAAAGATGCCTAAAATATTGTGTACAATTCAAAATACCATAAATTAGGAACATTTTCTGTACTTTAAAAAGAAGCATTGTTGCAACAATTTATCTGAAAGTAATTGCAAGTACATGTAATACCTTGAACTTGACCTCCAAGGTGTGTTTTTATTCATGTGAAATATATGTTGAAAGAATACTCTTAACTGCCTCCTATTGATAACTATTCCACCAGGGGCTACATGCTTCAAAAATAAGAGATTTTCATTTGCTGTAGTTTGTAATCAGCATGTCATTTAATTTTTTTTTATGACTTCTAATATTTCTGCACCAACTAGGGGGGCATTAGACAATGTCTCACGGTTTATCTAGGAGAGGACAGTGTGTCATGGAACCAAAACAACGATAAGCACTTTCTTTTTAATTCCATTTTTTTCCTTCGGCACATAAAACGTGTATGCTATTTTATATAGATAATAATTTCAGGGCGGCAGCAAATCTTTACCATGGAAACAAATCATTTAATGATAAAAAAAAAAAAGAAAAAAAATATGTATATGACTGTTCTTGTTATGTGCAATACTTTTGACTCATTGTAAATAATGCCTCAGGACATTTTCATATGATATCTTAATTTCATATGATATCTATGCGGTTTGATGTTATATGGAACCTTTACTTACAGTACCTTCAATAAGCATGTTAGGGGCAAAGTATGCTAGATATTATATTGATTGTAAAAACTGGACACATGTTTTAAGTGCACTAAAAGTGTTAATATTTGACGTTGTTACGTTGTAATGAAAACAATTTGTTTTTACCACATCCAAAGTATATTTTCTTTATTTTAGGCCTATTTCAGTTATAGCTTTTGCTGTAAATCATACAATAAAAGACAAGACACTTGAGAACAGAATAATCGTGTGTGTATCCTCTTCTTTCAATTTCTTTGCAATTTTAATACAATTTTATCGCAAAGTGTGTGTGTTTTTCTGTACACGATTTGCATATTTGCATTTTCTGAACTGGAGCATATACATTAATAAACGATGACAAGTTTTAACCTAACAAATCTTACACAAGTATATTTGGTAACGTGTACCATGACCTATTCTGGGGCTCAGTTAAACCTTAAGCTACTAAGCAAAACATGTTTTGTGTGTGTGTGTTTTTCCCAGTTAATGAGTAAATGTCCACTTATGAATAGGTACAATCTGCTGTCGTAGATTTTGTACGTAATAGGAAAAAGAGTTTACAGTTCGATCATTCTAAAACATGACAGAGAAAAATGTTTGATGCCTAACAATAAAAAATGGATAACGCTGAATTTGTCTGGGCCCACACGGGATCCTAGACGGGATCTTGTAAGTTATGTAATGTTCTAGCGAGAAAAAATGAGAGCAGTGATACACACACACACACACACACACACACACACACACACAGAAACTCCCACCCCAACACCGACCCACTATAATATATTAATAACTATATCTTTTATATACATGTATATATAGATATATAGTATCCCACACCATGTGTGTGTGTGAGAATAGAGTGATGAGAGTGTGTGTGTATACATCATATAAAACTGTTTGTTGTGTATGTGTCCGTGCTTGACGTTCATTTCCTTTCCTATGAATTCACCGTGTACAGACATGATAAACAAATGGTTATTTCGAAATCACCACCATTTTAACAAAATAAAATAAACATGCTTAGTATCTTACTATCTATTTGACCACCTTGTATGTGGAATACTACAAACATTAGGCAATACCAACAATTCATCACTTAAAAAATAAACACCAGAAGTCTTAAATTATATGTGGACTGCTAATGGGAATTTGATTCGACTTATAATTCACCGAGAAAAGAGGACGTGATTGAAACTCCATAATCGTTTGGCATGATTTTAAGAATAACTCAGAATCTAATGAATCCAGCAGTACTCTTCCTTATGTCGCGCAGACCACCCGTAATTCACTCTCCTCAGGGACAACAGTTCATGCCTTATTAGCAGGGAAGGAGCACCGTTTCCATTTGCAATTTCTTCGTTTTAATTACATGAAGCTTTTATGAGCTCCTCGAAAATATTCGACACGCTGCACATAAACAAATAAAATCGGGTTCGGTCCTCAGAAGGAGAATATGTATCAAGATGTACTTTCAGATCATAGATGCCTTTTCCTTCTCTCTCCAGCACTGCAATTGTTAACAGCTGATTCCAATAATATGACATAGAGAAATTTTTTATTTGCCTCACGTGATTACGGGAGATCAAATCATGTCGGTTGAATGTACTTCACCGTGTATTACTAGCATTAATAACGACCAAAATAGTATTATGATGGGTAAAAAGTGACTCAAAACAAACCCCATTCACTTACAGTGTAACGCAATAAAATATACCAGCTTGACGAGCAATTCATAGTGATCTCGCCTGAGATATGTGAATGTGCTCACAAGTGAGTATTGTTATATATACAGTAGGAAAAGGGAGAGCGACAGAAAGAGAGAGAGGGAGAGAAAATTACATATATTTTGAAGAGAGAGCTTACCTATATATTTCCGAGAGACAATTAACTGATTATTATCTCTGCAGAGCGTTCACTATACTGTGAGAGAGCCTATTAAATATATATTGCGTGCTCCTTACATATCTCTCTATCCTCAGTATAATGTCTATAAGCGTCTGATAACTCCCCTAATCTATATATATCGCTCGCTCTCTCTCTCTCATCTCTCATTCCTCTATCATCTCTCCTCATCTCTCTCTCTCGCGACGCCGTTCCTTATTTTCCGTCGCGCGCCTACCCTCTCTCTTATGCGAGCGGCGCTCTCCCCTGCGCGCGCCTCGCGCGCGCCGCGGCGCGAATTACTCTCCCTTTGGCGCCGCTGCAGCGCTCGCGGCAGCGCGGGCGCAGCGCAGCGCGCCCCGCGCCCACCGCGCCCTAGCCCGCCCGCCGCTCGCCCGCCCGCCGCTCGCGGCCAACCCTGCCCGGCCCGCCCGCCCGTCCCGTCTCCAACTGTGGGCTTTTATTTCCCCTTGTCCTCCTTACCTTCCCTGGTTCTTCTGTCCACTTCCTCATTTTCACGGTTGGGTTTCTTCCCATCCCTTTTTACTGTTTGCCCACCTGGAGCACTATGCATCCAAGCAAGACCTCCTGATCATTATCCCCCTTTGCCATCCGATTCTGAGCATTAACAATATGCCTCCGTAAATAGATGTAAACAGTTGGTCTTACAACCCCGAAAATTGGTTTCTTGTTTATTATATGCACAAGATAAGCATGTAAAAAAACGCGAGACCAAAAAAATAACAAGCTGTTTCACTGTCCTTGGAATTTCTGAGCGTTACCATTGCAAGGTCTTTTTATTAACTTGTGGCTATGCAGATGTCAACAGTTGTTTAGTCTATAATTCTATAATACCGTGGCATTTTTATAAGCTAATAGTTGAACCGTAGTAATCTTTTAATACTAATCCACAGGCTTCTACGTTGAATATTATTCAATTCCCCCAGCAAAGTGCGGGATGGAGTGACACATTTCCCCCTCCTGGTAAATACATTTGGAAAATAAATGTTACAAGAAGGATTGTCACATTAGAACATGTTGGAATATGTCTGACAATTTTTCATCACACCTATCGTGTATCATTTTTTTCAATGACCTAATTCGCAATTGGCATGTGTGTCTATAGTCTAATCTAGTTAATAAAAACTGCCCACAACTAATGGATTTATTTCCACCTTTACAATTCTAAAAGGAGAATTTCTGAGACATTCACATAAGTTTCCAGGCTTTTGCAAAACTGGATCAACTGGACAAAGAAGCATCAGAATAACAATAAGAACTCAAATCCATTAAAAGCGAAGGGGTGTGTCTTTAACACACTCTGGTACGGTTTACCCTAGTAATTCACCCAATTTTCCTCCCGACTGCAAAACCCATATAATAAGTAGTGTAACCACAAACCTTTATGTCAATGTAAAACTTATCATTAAACTAGCAAACATGTACACAACCACCCCAAATATACTGTCTCTGGTGTCTTTTAGTAAAATCGCGCATAAAAGTATGAACCAGTGGTCCATGAATGTCCTATTATGTCATGATTCTGCTCAATTGTATGAATAATTGCTGTTATATCGTTCCAAAGAGTAATTTTGTTCAATCCTCCATACTGTTACTGTAAATTCCTCACATCTCAGTGATTTTCCAGAGAAGTAAAGGGTAGCTACATATGTAACCTAACATTTTTTAATGTTCATTATTTGCCTTCTTCTAAATATATAGCAAACGTTACTATTTTCGAAAGCCTCTTTTACGGGGAGATTAAATAGAACTCATTACTAAACGTGTTTGATTTCCTGCTTTGCCATTTAAAAAAGAATGTATATTAAATGGTATTTTTGTATAATTCGTTCATTTTAAACATTGGTAGAAATAGTCATTCAAATATCCAAATTAGGTCATGAAAGTAAATATATAAACATTAACAGATTAATTTAATCATATTGATTTTGTATTATAATTTTAAATTCACACAATATGTGCTCCTAATTTCGGGAAAATACTCAACTACAATCTATGTCTGCTCTAGCAAGTGAATATATCCTGCATTTCTCTTTTTGGCACCCATGTCTGCAAACAAATTTAACTACTACTATATTTGATAGGATGATATATGTTGCATTTAGAGCATGATATTCATACGTTCTTATTTCCATGTGTTTATTTTATTACATGGTTTTAATTAGATTACAGAAAGTTACATTGGCGTTAAATCTTTTTTGTGATACATTACAATGTTAAATAATTGGCAAACCAAAGGTTAAAATATATAAAATAATGCGTAGAAATGGTATGCCTATTATTTGTATAGTTATTCATGTTTATTACCCAAATTAATCCAGACATTGTCCCCCCAAAGTAAAGATTGTTGGTAAGTGATAATAAAGACTTTCCAAGAACACAAATAGATAACTTGTAGATGGCTCAGACACACATATTTAACAACGACATTAAATTATCAGTGCACAAGGAAATCACAAACAGTCAAACTATAGCAATACACTTGTATATGGTATTAATTATTTAGTTACCTGTGTAAAAGGGCAGCAAGTACATGCATTATAGTTAATACCAAAGCTTAGTAGAATTACTTTATCTTTTGAACGCCAGATGGCGTGCCATTGATCCACTATCTTTGATGAAGCCCTATTCATGAGCTGTCAAAAGTCAAGGTCACAATTGTCTTTTTTTTCGCCAAGGTCAAGTTTTAGGCCTTCCAATCCCAGTCGTTTTAATATTGCCTTTCAGTTTTAACAATTGCCACAGCTTTCCCGAAAATACAGTTCTGAGCTACCAGTAAAATCTTAATTATGGATTTGTTCATTTTCCCCCCTGAAATCTTTCGTGTTACGGGCAATGTTTATTTCCTATATCATGTTCGCTATAATATCATGGACATAGAATCAAATTATAACTAGTTTAGTATACCTATTTTAATTAGCAACTAAATACACTGGGATACGCGACTAATAACTAAATACACACGCTATCTAGCTTCCAATTATTGGAATACATTGTATTTCACATTTCACCCACGGTTGCACTCAATACAATTAGTATTTTTTCCATATCGTTTGTCACATTTAGCTATTTTTTTAACAAGCTTTATTCTATGTACATTATCAGTCGAAATAAAATCGAATGTGCACAAATACATGTTCACATTGGCGCTAATTTTTTTATTTACAGATAACATTTTTTGAGTGAGTAAAGACGAAAAGATATACGTTTGTTCAACTAACTGATTAGATTAAAAGTGCTGACATTTATGACTGGCACGATTTTTCTAATCGGGCCCCATTACAACACTAAACAAAGAAAAGACTTGCTAATTTATATTAATCTAAACGTCCCGCAGTAAGTGTTTTCTGTTTTTGTCCCCCCCCTCCTCCCCCAGTAAATATCTGTATTGTACCACAATCCAAGTTCAGGTTTTCGAACCATCTTTGTCCAGACTGTAGTATGTTGATTATTTTTTTAAAACAACATGATTTTGTTATCACGACGTCTAATGTTTTTATCATATTTGAGGTTTAATCCTATTAAACGTGCAATAATTCCCTTTCTAATTCTACCGTGAATTACTACTAGTATGCACAGTTTCAAGAATATGCCTTCACAGACTTTAAAGATAGTTTCGCCGGTTTATTAATGCTCGAAATATCTAAATATCAATTACCCAAACTTGCAGATGCTTACAATTCTCAAAAACTATTAATCCCTCATTCTATGTGAGAATGTATTGTGAGTTTTTTTTTATGGAGCATACAGTACATTTTACCCTATAATTTCCTGAGCCGAGTCACGTCAAACATGCAGCCTGGTTCCTCAAGGTTTCAAAACGCATTATTACATTGTTCCTCGATTGAAATCGCTTTCGTTGTATTACATGCTTACTTGTCCCTTTCGTAAGTCGAATTATAGTATGCGCATCAAAAATAAGAATTTGGTGTTTTGATGTTTTTAAGCTTTACAATAATTCCATGTGGGTTTCATAGAGCGCTGTTTTGAAAACTTCGATCAACGGTGAGTCTTGGCTTTCCAAATATTACATTGCTATACCCCCCCCCCCCCACCCCAAACAAAATCGTGTTTCTTTCATTCCCATATTCGAGGTCCCGCGATGACTTTATATTGGTTGGGCAAATTGATCAGTTCCAAAATAGCTAGAACCTGCTCACAATACTCCATGCAATCCGAAGACCATTAGCTATGTGTTTTCAGGTTTGTTTGAATTTTGACTTTTTTTCTCTTTGCACACCTCTCGCTTTTGGAAACATGATTGTGACTTGTGCCTTCTGACGATTTGTGGTGGTCAGATATCCTCTTCTTCGTTGGTCCTTAGTAATGATTTTTTTGTAGATATTCCCTTTCCAGTTCTTTAAGGTTGAACTTTGGTGTATGGCCACTCGCTTTTTCTCCTCTCTATAAGAGTTAGCTGCTGACGTGATGAGAAACACATCTAAAGGAACAAGGTATAGCTCATTGTGTTTTAACAAAATACTAAGTCACCATTTGTTATAATGTTAGGCTTCACAAAGCTCAAGTCTACCTGCCAAAAAACAATGTTCTGAGAGTATAGAAATGTTCATACAGGCGAAAACCTGTACTTGTAGCTAAATAGGACTGGTCAATATGAAAGCCTAAACCAAGTTAAGCATATCGCCTAACACTACATATAATAATACAAATCATAAATTAGAATATAGGAATGAGAATATCAATGTAAATGGACTAATACATCATTGCAAAGTTCGGAAAAAGCTCCATGTACCATTGCAATATCTATATATTAACTACACTGTTTGAAATTGGCTGCGATTCCATATCACCTGTGCTTCCATTTAGACTGTCTTGGTTCAGATAAAGAAGAATAGACTCTCTCCTCAAATATCTATTTCATCTATCTATCTATCTTCTCTCTATCTATCTATCTATCTATCTATCTATCTATCTATCTCTATCTATCTATCTACTCTACTATCTCTCCCATTATTCTTAAAAACGTGCATGCTAATATAGAATGGCAGCTCTGTTTAAATCAACAAAACAACAACAACACACACACACAAACTCAAAAACAACACCAAACAAAACAAAAACAAAAAAACAACACAAAAAAAATACAGCACAACCAAACACGAAACAAACACCAACAACTCAAACAAAAGACATAACACACTCAAACACAAATCAACAACACACAACACAAAACCACAACAACACAAACAAACAACCAACCATAACAACAACAACAACAAACACCAAGAAGCCAATCAAACACCAAAACACAAACACCATCTCATCAAAACAAACCACAAACACAAACCCCAAACCAAAAAACCACATTAATCAAAACAAATCAAACCAACCAAAAAAACACCAACACACAGATACACCACAAGATCAATAATCATCTAAAAAATGACAGCAAACAGCACCAAAAGATAAAAGAAAAACACACGACACACACCACCAACACAACACAAAAACAAACACCAAAACAAAACACACCAAACAAAAACACAACGAACAAACACAACACACAACGAACAAAACAACAAAATACACGCATCAAAAAAAACACACTAAAACAAAAAACCACACACACACACAGATACAAAACCCAGACCAAAACACACAACAAAACACACACAAACCACAAACCACACACACACAACAGAACACCACAACATCAAACCACATCACTTATAAAAACAAAAAAAAACCAAAACAAACCCCACACCACACGAAACACAAATCACAAATCACACCAAACCCAACCAATAAAACAAACATCGAAAACAACCGACAAACCAAAACAACACACAACACAACACACAAAAAACAACACACATCAAAAAAACAAACAAAAAACAAACAAACAACAAGACAAACCGAACAACAAACACCAAAAACTCCCGAAAAACTCATCACAAATAACTCCGAAACAACACTATCCACAAAACACAAAACAACAAACAACAGCAAACAACACAAACAAAACTCAAAACACCACACACTCATCCCCACCAACAGAAAAAACACCACAAAAGCAACAAAAACACAAACAACAACAAAAAACAAAAAACACAAACAAATATCACACCTACACCTTTACTGAAAAAAAAAACCCCACCCCCCTCATTCAATGTACACATGTTTTGGAAGTAAGGCAGGTTGCTTAAATTACCCCGTAGAGTGATTTCCAAAGGTGATGTTGGCTGGCTTGATCCTGAGCATACACCTGACGCATGTCACCATTGGTGTAGCCTCAAGGCTGTAGCTCTCCCCATGGGCAACAAGGCTCATGCCTGGGCTCCCCTGGACCTTCCAATGGTGGAAAACCACTGGCATATTCCAAATACCCCTGCACAGCTTGGTAGGTCCGTCATACCTTGCGTAAAAGCAAACCCTGTGCCCTGGGAGGTAAAGTCCTCCCCCGCCGCCCCGGTGTCCATGTACTTGTCTGCGAAGAGCCGGTCTGGGCGCACCCCTTGATGGGCGTTGTGGTGGGTCATCCCCTCCGGTAGTAACCCTCGCTCCAAAGTAGCCGTAAGGGCAGCTGTAGGCCGTCCGGAGGAGCCTCGCCGCCGAGCAGGGGCTTGCACGTGCTTGGCCGGGGCTCGGCCACCTCGCTCGGTGGTGAGGCAGGTTACCCGGGGAGCCTGGTGCCCCTCAGTTCCTGCACTGGCTGGCGGCGTGCGAAGTGCTGCCGTCGAACCTTCCTGTTTTTAATCAGGTCTCTCCAGCTGTTGTCGTAGAGAACATGACCGCGGCCTATCCAGTCGTGGCGAGCGGAAGCTCCTGAGGCGCTGTCATAGCCCTGCCGCAGCGGGTACGAGTGGCTCGTTTTTTTTTTTAATGAAAGCCCCCCAATACTTTGGGAAACAAAAAAAAGAAGAGAACTCCAAATCTCTGGACTTTACCAGGGGCGTGACGCGGCGGTCTCGCGGCGGCGCCCCTGTGATGTGCGGCGCCCGGGGCCACGTTGATTGCAAAGCAGCTGATAAACCACAGAGGAGCCGAATGCGGTAATTATATTATATTTAGTATATTTACAGTTATGGGGTGGGAATATATATATCTATATATGTGTGTGTGTGTGTGTGTGTATGTGTGTTTTTTTTCCCTTTCTTTTTTCTTTCCTTTTTTTTTTTCTCCATCGAAATATAATGAAGGGGTTGCTTTATCAATCAGGGGATCTTGAGGAGATGGGTTAAAAGGAGGGAAAGTTAGTTAAGATTATATAATATATTAATATAGATATATTAAGCAACCCCAAATTGTCATTTTTTTCCAACGTGTTCTAGCCGAGAGAGAGGGCCCATTGTGTTTTGGCTATGTGCAATTTTCACCCCCGGCAGACTGTCATATAGTTAAGCGCCTCCCTGAGTGTGTTTGTAACATTCGAAAGGCAGATAGAATGGTTCTAAATGAAGCGCCGGGCTGCAAACTGCTGCGGATTCAATGCATAAAAAAAGAATCAGTTTGACTTACAAATAATGACGAGACTAGCATGTTTCTGAATTACAAGTTTGAACAATGTTTTTATTATATATATATATATATATTTGTTTTTAGAGATAGATCAAGCTGATTATTCAAATTTATCCTGACAAAAAAGTTTCCAACCTAATATCTGATATCCTGTCTTATGTCCTATCTATTAAAGACAGAGATCGTAAGAAAACTGATGCTCTCTCCTCTCATCTTCTCTATATATATATAGTACATATATATATAAGCATCAGTTTCTACGAATCTGGTATATCTTATATAAAAATATGTTTTAATATCTAGCTACTAGCTATCTATCTACTATCTTCTATCTCATCTAGCTATCTATCTCATCTATCTATCTATCTATCTATCTATCTAGCTATCTATCTATGGCAAAGGATTACAATATATATAGATATATATAATAATATATATATATATATTTTATATATTAATAAATATTAATCAAGTTTAGTCTTCGTGCACGATTATTAAACTTAATACTTTTTCTTTAATGTCTATTTATTTACTATATTTAAAGATTTTCAAAATGTAAGTACAAAATAGCACTTTGTTAGTATATCAATACCTCAGAAAAACCCCGAGCTCTCGAGTATGATGCAATCAACAATGCAGCTTTCAATGTCAACAGACGTGATATTTCTGAACTCAGCCTACCTTTCAGTGACGTGTTGCCAATCTAGTTTTGTAAACTTTAGGGTGGGATTGCCTAACCACGGATTTTCTCATGGGTCCTCCCCTTAATTCAAAACCAAAACAATCCATACAAACGTAAACAATTTAGCAAGCACTTGTATAAGTGCTGCAACCCGAAAGTTGCACCCGGGAAGTGTAGTGAAATGGGAAAAAAATAAGCACCTTTGCACTTCTCCCTATGGTCAAGAGACACTGCAGCTTTCTAGCAGGGAGATGTGGGCAGAGCAGCTCTCATGAGGGTTGAGCACGCATAGAGCCGTGTCAAGTTGAAAGTTGTAGTCTAGCCAAAGTGAGAAACTGCCATTAAGCACTCAAGTCCTTATTGAAAAAGAAGTCCTGTGCACTCTGGTTATTTTGTGTATTTCTCCACTATTTCGCATCCTCTTATAAGTGACCATTTCAGTAGTTCTCAGATGCGTCTATTAATGCCATTTGAGTAAGCCGTGTGGAAGAATAGAGCTCTAAACACACGCCAACTGCACAGGGAGGGGGTTGGGGGAGGGTGTTCCAGCACACTTTGTGTACCTATGTTGCCCTTTTTGCAGCAATGTACTGAATGTTATACATTTGCCAGGAAGACCCCACAACAAATTGTTCGCTGATACATTTATCACCAGTGTGAAATGTCAGATACGGAAATTGTTATTGCATAACAGAAAGCAGAAAAGCCCACCACATTGGCCCTATACAGATTAATAATTTCAGAGCAATATAAGAGATTGCAGCTATTGGTAGATTTCAAATATTAAATTCCCCCTACTTATTTCTTGCTTTGTTTTGATTCTGTAGTATAAGTTAATTAAGTAGTACCACGCACTATAAGGTTTATGTAATGTAGGGTTGTATGATACTAGTATGCTCTGGCTCTATTTTTTTTAATTTTGTCGCCGGTTATACTTAGTTTTCCGACAGATGAGAGTTCAAAACAGTATTAGGCATTCTTTCATTGTGTCAATTCATAAAGCCATTTGTTTTCTGTTTGGGCAATAGAAGTGGATCTGAAATAAGCATGTGGTAAACTTCTTAGTTGCACACAAAATGTAATTAGCACATTAAAATTCTGTTCCAGTCACACGCAATATATTTATTGCATTTGAGTTGCATTGAAAATATGTTTTTATAAGGATGTTTTCAATATAAATTAAAAAAAAGCAAATTGTTTACTATTTATGAAAGGCGGATACCCACCTGCATTGTTGCTTTAGTAATATACAATTAACCCCTTGAGTCTGTAATACATTATAGGCCCCTATAACTGAATTCACTTATATTGGTCAACAATGTTTTGAATCTCTAATTAGCTAGAACATTTTCACTAATTCTTTACTACCCCCTTTACAAGTGTACCTATCTTCATTTGTTTGACCTTTATACTGCGTTGCAAATATCAATTTGTAATGTAAGGGTTTAGTTTGTTTGCATTGAAAATAAAAATAAGAAAGTGTGTATTAACATACATTTCTGTTATTGTCTGCATTGCATTTCAGGAGTCAAAATCACCTCTGGGTTCTAGATGATGTTGCATTGTCTTTTTATTTAATCCGTGCATGGTTTTCCACGATATCTTTATTGTTTTACAGTTAATCAGCAATGTAACGGTACATTATGACAATAAGAGATCAAGATCAAGAGAAACCATTGATTAAAAGTAATGTATATTGTGAATACAGCATACTTCAGAATAAAAAATAATTTTTTTTCCCTACTATATCCATTGTTTGCCGAGGCCTGAAAATGTGTGTCAATCATTATTGCAAAATAGCATTATCATTTTTACAATACCAATAAGAGACATAGGGGGCTAGATGTGATTACACGTATTATAATAATACCAGTTTCAAACAAAAACAAAATTACAGAAGCATTGACTGGTGGGAACTATTACTTGTCTTCGTGACACTTAATTGTTTCAGTCAATTTTTTTGTAGCCATTTTTAGCTATTACAAAAACCCAGCTACCACACATCATATACTTCTCACAGCCTAATTCATTAAAATACATATTACGTACGTCAGGACATGTTATATGGGAAAGTTTATGATATCCTTCTGTAAACAAGCATTTTCCATAATACGCGTTTTCCATGTTACTGGCAAAAATAAAAGAATACCATTAATGAACGAGAACAAATGTCCTTGTTGTGTACAAATGGAGTCACCACACAGTGCAATAAACAGTGTGACATTTCCCCAAGCTCAGACTAAGGACTCCCCATTAACAGATATGACGTTCCTTCAGACTGAGACAAAGACGTTCCTCTGCTTCTGGCTTTGGTGGTGGTACCAAATTTTGATCTGAAGAAACAGAAGAGGTAAATATTAATAGCCGCCGCGTCTACTATAAACAAAGCAAAGATACTAAATTATTTTCTAAATAATGTTTAGTTGATTTGTTTTCTTCCTCTGTTTATACAGAAATTAAAACGCTTAACATAACTGTATTTATGCATGTTAAGGTCCCTCGAAACACACCACTACACCACCTAATTATATAAGTATACACTCTCTCTACTCTCTCTCTACGGCTCTCTCCCTCTCATCACTCTCTCTCTCCTCTCTATCTCTTTATCTCTATCTATCCCCATCTATCTCTCCTAATATATCTATCTATAGATCTCCATTCGCTCGTCATCTCTCCTATCTCTTTCACGTTCCTTTCGCACAGACTAGGGGGAGGCACAGCCCCTGGGAGTAAATTAGAAATGCAAACGGTGGTAAGTGTCCGGTTTGAGCCCAGTAATGTCAGGAACAAGGCAGACAGCCCGGGTAAATGAAAAAAACAAGCGGAGGTGAGAAAAACCCACACAACGCTCTCAGGGGAGACTTGATTGAAAAGTAAACACACAACACACACACACACACTACACACACACACACCCACACACACACACTCACAACACACCACACAGCACACACTATCACACAACAACATAAAACAGACACCACAACAACAACACACCACACACATGGGTCACAACCAGGCGCGAAAAACCCGTACGACCGCGAAGAAGAGCGACATCCTGCACACAGCCCACCACCGAGCCACCCCCACACCGAGGCCCAGGGACAAACAAAGGAACGCACCCGCCACACCAGAGCACCCCCAACAGAAGCGAGAGACATTCTTGCAAGAAGGATCCAGCCGGAAAACAAAAAAGCACTGATCAAGGACGCGACGAAAAAAGGACAGCACAACAGGGAAGGAACGTTAGGTATTAACAAGTAACGGCCCAGAGAAAAAAACCCCTGCGTCAAGGCAGGAGAAAGACCAAACCCACAAACAGCACCAGGTACAGGGACAACAGAAAGAGAGGGAAGCACAAACACCGGAATGACAAAAAACAACGACGCCCCAAGTAGAAAAGGTATAAGAGGGACACCAAGAAAAAGAACCATTAACGAGAAGAAGAAGAAGCGCACAAAACAGCGAGACTGAAGAGGGGCCACATGGAGTATGACAAGCCCAATAAAACAACGGCCTAGAGCCACACCAGAGTAAACCTGAAAAGCACCGATGGGAAGCTCTCCCATAAGCGAACCAGAGAAAAAAAAAATACGCCAGGAAGAGCAGAAAGAGGGCGAGAAAAAGGCCGTTTGCCCCCGGACAAAAACGCTCACGCTACACGGAACAACAACAAGAACACCGCCTCCAAGAGTCCTGCTACATTGTCTTCCGGGATAACATCACCTTTGAGATTTCCCTACCGGCAGAACTCGTCGTCGGTAGGGCCGTAAATCATTACCAATCTCCCTACGTCACCGACTAGTCTCCACTATCGTACCTCCATTGGGTGTAAGCACCAACTCCTGCCTCAGAATTGTTTGCATAGATTGTACGGTGCGCTCCTGGAAGTGCAAGTTTAAGAGCAATAATTTGTCTTTGCCCTGGTGTGAGGAAGTGCTTTTCTTCAAAGGCTTTCTCCAATTCTGCAATTTAGAGTTTATTGTAAGGAACTCCTTTTTTTCTTTGTCTGCCCTGTGGGTACTTGGTAAATTATAGTGGCTGAGAACCTGTTTGCAAAAGGAAAAAAATAAATAAAAAATTATATATATATATGTCTGTCAATTTCTTAGCAAAATGGTTGCTAATTGGGAAATGTTGGTAAATTACTCATGGGTCATGTCCCAAATGAGTTTTTCTTTTTAAATATATACTACTCTATATATATTTCTATATAATCTCTATATATATATCAATATATAATCTATTCTCCTATTCAATACAACATCCCACACTAACTCGTCCTCCCATCAAACATCTTCCAACATGAAAACCATCTATTTGGGACATGACCCACTCTGATTAATTTACCAACATTTTCCCAATTAGCAACCATTTAACAAATTGGCAGACATAACTATTTTTTTTCCAAAAAAATTTTTTTGCAGTAAAAATACTTTCAGGTCTAATCTGTTTTTCAATAATGTTCTCCAATATAACAAACAGTTTTGATGCTAACTCAAATCGTCTCATAACATTATAACAATTATGTGCGTTATTCCTACCTGACATAGATTGGACATCCCTAAATCTATAAGAACCATTTATAAATTCCAATCAAAATTCATATGTGCTTTATATACCGTAGCTCTCAGATAAAGTGATTCATAAGTGTTGTTTTTAAACAGTTATTATAACCGTCCTGTATATTCAGATGAAAGCCCTGTACAACATAAAGTGTTCTACTTATAGAAGTGGTGCAAAAAAGATACATATTCATCAAAGAATTGAGAGCAATTAGATTTTTGCTGGTGCAGTTTGTACAACGGAAGATTTTGATCAATAAAGATTTTTTGATAAATATGCCTTGTCCCTATGTGTTCTTCCCCAATTCAGCGAAATTGTGCTCCAAGATTGAACTGCTTCCTCATTGACAGGCATCAGTCTTTTGAAATTATTGAATATATACCATGCAAATAAGTGATTTTGATTTATACAAACAAATCAGAAATATAAAAACATACCTCTTAAAACATTGAATGATGTAAATAACAATCTTAGAAATATTTCGAACAATAAGCACAAGAGTGTCTAAATAGGCTTATGCTATCAGATATGGATCGGCAGTGTGCTTCTTTCCCACATGTCTCAGTATGGATGTACATATATTCTTATGTCTATTTTCTAATTTCAAACACTGGAAGATGGTCCAATTACTGTATGTGCTCTAGTTAATTACCTTCATGTGCCCATGTAGGTCATTTCCCCCGCTTTCTGGAATATTGCAGAATGATACTAAATGCAACTGTAGTCTTGCTCTGTGATTTAGTTTAACCCCAAGGCAGAGAAACAGACCTCTTAAAAATGGGCAGGAACCAGCTATTTGCTGGTAGCAAAAAACAAGCTCCCTACTCTCAAACCAGCAGGTTTCCAGACATGACTGCTACCTGATCCACTAATGACTGCATCACAGATGTCAGTTTCATACTCGCATATTATAATGTTCTTATGTTTTGATATTAGAAATGTAATTTGTGAGATACCACCTTTCCTGTTTGGTACAATGTGTACACAATAACCTGTATTTTTAGACACAGTATTCTATCCATGTGCCCATCACGAGCTTGTCGCAGGTCACTGTCAGTGTCACTGTCATGCCGGTCACGATTTTAGATGATTTACATGAAACTCGAAATGCAATTCAGTCAAGTGAGAGAATATTTGTACTTCTCACCGAATCCCTTTTGTAACGATCCATAGAAAGAGTTGAATTGCCATGAATTTTAAAACATAACCCAGCTCCCACCATGTCACCGAGTTAAAATGAAGTGACCAAAAGGATTAAATACAATTTTTCAGCTAGTTTCTATATCCATAAACATGTATATAAAATGTAGAATTAGAACATAGAATGCAAATATGTGCATATCGTGGGTGTGACTTTGTAGATTACATGAATGCTATATTTTGGCAAATATTTTGGAAAAGTGTACAAAAAATAAGCAACAAAATTAAACACAGACTGTACATAAGAGAAGTTTCTCTTATGCAGATGACATCCCTTGTATCATGTATGCATTTCTTTGTACGTATGTGGTTGCTTTTTACATGTTCAATTAATGGATCAGTTATTTGCAAATGCTGCTTAATTAAACAACAAATTATAATCTCAGTGCTTTTTACGTCGTAACAGTAATATATTTGACTGATTTGGCCCATACAGCTCCAAGCATGACTCCGGTGTTGCAATGTAGTATGAATGTAGGAAATATTCACATATTGACATTGATTAATCTTATTATTTTCACCACAACTGCCCTGAAACCAGACTTAATATTTTCCTGTAAAAATGGCTGCATGGTATAAATGTTTTACACGTGATTTTCTTTCATTAAATGTATTATTATGGCAAAATTGAATAATAAATCGTTTGTTTATAAATGATTTCCTATCCCCCCCCCCCCACATACAAGTGTATTTCCTTTCAATTGATCTGACAAACCGAGTGGAAAAATGTTCAAAAGAACAAACCCAAATCAGTAACAACTCCGTCCTATTTTATTTATCAAAATGTTTCCACAATTTTGCATGATAAAAAAACAGCACCGGATATATAAATAAATACCTC
Organism: Ascaphus truei; assembly: GCA_036426205.1. Lineage (NCBI taxonomy): Eukaryota > Metazoa > Chordata > Amphibia > Anura > Ascaphidae > Ascaphus > Ascaphus truei. The sequence goes on from CM071568.1 coordinate 206,857,324, forward strand.
TTAAAATATGATATTTTTTATTGATCTGGTGCGGTTTGTGCCCAGCAAAATACAATGGTTAGTAATTATAAAAAGTATTTAGTCTGACACAGGGCTGTCTGGAGGGGATGTATAGAGCTGTACAAGTGCTATAGAGGCTCAATGAACCGCTGCCCCAATGCCCAGGCCATGTATTTGTGTATGTACTGTAAGGACAAAAAGTATCAAAGTCTCAGTGAGGCAACACCGGGGCACAAATGCCAGAATGATCAAATGCCAAATATCTAGTTGATTTTTTTCTTCGTATGTCACCTGAAGCATCGAATAGGTTCTCACAACTTTTGAGGATGATACCTTTTACTGCAGGAATGCTCTCTTGACATATTGTATCAGCTGCTATTTTCATGACTTCAATGATACATTAATACAGGTTGATCATAATTGACTATCATCTTATGTAGCATTCTGAAGTTATGTGCAGGTTTCTGAGGTACATAAGTGTATTATTATTATTATTATTATTATTATTATTATTATTATTATTATTAGTTTACAGAAGTAGCTGCGCACAGCCAAGGAACTCCCTTCTGTAAACTACACTTGTGGATCTTTTCATGTGCGGCTGGTCACGCCTCAACCAGGAAACCCTGGTAGTGGGTAAGAACTTTAATTCACTTATGGAGAAGAGAACCTGCTAACACAAAAAGTGAGCACTTTGACTTATTGAAGATTGTGATTCTTATTTACCTCCAATAAGGTTTCAGTGATGTGGGAAAACCATTTTTTCTGTCACCTTCAGGATAATTTATTTTCAAGATCACTCGGTTATTTAATCTACGCACGAGTTCTATTTATTTATCTATGTATAGATATTATTCAGATTATTTAATCCGGAATTAGTTTGAGCACCTTTTTTATTTTCTGCCATTTAAAGTACATATACTGGAAGTGCCTCAATTCAGAACTTTCTAAAACATGTAGATTTTCGATGTGATTCGTCTACATGTGAACACCATAGCAGGGTTTATCGACTACATATAGCTTGAATAACGTTTCTTTAAAAGGCACACACTAATTTCGGGATGAAAACACAAAATAACTCAATCAAGAAACCCCGATCCCCAATATTGTCTGACCTTTAGTAGCAACAAACAAAGTAATGTAAAAAGCAAAACAAAAAAGATAAGAAGTTTATTCAGCATTATTTTATCTTATGATGTGCGCAGTCTTCTACTGAAGAAGAAAATATTAATTTTCGCCTACACAAATTTGAAGACTCATTGCTTAATAGATAGTACCTTTAATTTAAAGTAAGAATTGTTGATAACAGTTGGTATCATCATGCACATTAAATAATCACAAACAAGACAACCCCCATATTAGTTGACACACTTTCTTTTTCATTTCAGGCATTGGTTAATCTGGTGAGTGTAACATAATTGCACAGTTAACTGTGGAAGTTAGTAGGCTTCCTGCCTGTCTAGGTCTGTGAGGAAGCCTTCATCATTTCATTTACTTCAGGCTACATTGTGGACAGTCATGAGTAAAGAATTGAGGTGAAATGCAACTGTAGGGTCCACATCACCATTCCCCAAACTGCACTTGAAACGGATGACTTGTCACTTTGTATTTACATTGACTTGGGTGGTGCTTTGCCAACAACTGAATGTTTGTTTTCTCTAGTGAGGAAGTAGCACAGACTGGTTGGTGTTAGCTGTTCTGCATTCTGTAGAAATGGCAATACTGGTAAGCACCTTGATGGTGTATTTCGTGGTTTGGATGAATTATGGTCATACATGCTCCCTTTGCATAATGAAGGTCAGACCCTACAGCAGTGGTTTCCAACCTTATTTTGGCTAAGGAACCCTAAGTAAAATTCTGAGGAACCCCCCAACCATCTCAAATAGCAACGCTATAGCATTGGAAATTCTTCTGTATTTTATACAATTTTCAAATGACCAAAAAATTACAGGGAACCCTTAAGGGATGCCCGGGGAACCCAAGGGCTCCTAGGAACCCTGGTGGAAAAACAATGCACCCAAGGACAGTACTGATGCATAGGTGGAAGATGTATCAGTCAAATGCCTTGGGAGGATCATTGCTGGGAATCAGTCATGGTGCAGTTGCCAAAAGTTTCCGCTAGATGTCTTCAAAGATAATGGTATTAGAAATGTCCTGGCCTTAAATACTGTACTTTGACTATTGTATTCTTCAAATGTAGTATCTTTTCGTACGTCCAATAATAAAACTTGGTGAAAAGAGGATGAAGTTTGGTATTCTTTTGAACAACGTAGTTGCTCCTTTATCACATGTAGTGTGTTTAAATAACACCTTAGAGCTGCAAACATAATTTGGATTAATCTTTAATCCACTGGGGTCAAGGACACCCCGGTGGTAAATGCTTTACTTTGACATTCATTGACATCCTTCTTTACTACGTTATACAGTCCAAGGTTCAGATTTTCCACAATATTCCCGCTTTTGCCTGCTCACTAGCCTGGTGCAGTGTAATGAGACTGATGTCCAAGACGTACCAGGAAATGTCATTTATTTCTTTGGATCCTGAGTTAATGAGACAAAGAATTTGGATCTCAAGTCTACCTGTTACAGGCTGTATTTTGCATGGCCGCAACCTGTTTCCCTTTATGACATGTGCTGTAAGAAGTTTATCACTGTTAAAATATGACACATTCCTATTAGGGAAAAAAAGAAATAAAATAAACCCATTCTTCCTGCGATCTCATCCAACCCTGTTTTACTGTATTTGTAGATACTGTACATTTAATAAAGACAAGAAACACGTGCATTTCGTGTTTTTTGGGGGGGTTAGCATTAATGATTTATATAATGAAGAAGTGGGAGAGAAGGCGAGGAAAGGTAAGGAACAATAATTACGCCTCTGTAGCATCATACAAGCTCTGTAACTGTCCACGTGTCATTATTTCCCATAAGTGGACACTTCTTATTTGTATTACGGGTCTTAAAAGCTTCTACCACGTTAAATAATTGTACAGGTAAATATTCAGAATACATTTCGACGACATTTTAAAAAGGATTTGGGAACTATATGAAACGAATGTATTAATGCGATATATTTGCTATTTTTAATCTTAGCGGGTTAGGGTTATTCTTTGTTGTATTGTATTTTTGGTCAACGAAAAAAGTAACAAAAATAGAAAAAATATAATATAATAAATATACATTTAAAATATATCTCTCTATATATATATATATAGATATTATATATTATATAATCTATATATATAAATATATATATAGATATAATATCGACATTTGTGAAATTTTTGCTGCAGCGTATATTGCTTGTAAAACATTGATTTATATTGTATTTGTTTAGTTTATTTGTACTTTTTTTCTTTTCTCTATGTTGTTGTTTTTGTATTAGGTAAATGAAAATAATGCAGACATCAACACCCCAGCCCTTCAGGCATTTCTTAATGTAAAATAAACCGTTGCCTTGCAATCAATTACTGTGCTCCAGTTGTTTCAGTATAAACATTGTAAACATTAATTTGACAAAAAAAAAAAAGTACGTTTGGTTGTGAATTAATCTTTCATGGGGAAACAAATGTTACACGTCCCATATAATTTTATACAAAAAAAAAAAATGACGGACAAAAACATGTTTCTAATAATGTTCTGATCGAAACAGCGACATATATCCCTGAAAAGATGATATAACCGCACAAGTCCAGACAGAAAAGATAGATGCTTACACAAAGACATACAATTGCTACCTTACAAAAAGGAAGAAATTAAGGACTTATGGACATAGAGACAAATTATTGGTGGACAGTTGCAATTATTAGCATGCTATCCTTAGTAATGTAGATTTTATATAAGCCGCCTGTTGTTTGCAATAATAAACATAACGCTTTTATATTTTGAATAGCCTTTATTAATACAGCAGAGACTTTAATTACAAATGCAGAAACCCTGTACATCTTGGTATGATTAACTTATACAAATGACGCAATGATCTTGCTTGTTTGCCTCACTGTATAGTTCCCATTTGCACCTCCCTTAGTGTTCACAATATTTATGACTTTGTAGAGTGACTTGATTGATGCCCAAATGTAAGTTAAAATGCCACCTAAAAATACTGTTTCCTACGTGATATGGAAAATGCACGTGTGCACTTATTTTAGGAAGTGACCTTACCCATGCGGGGCAAAGGCATCATCCCTGCACATGTCAAAATCTGGTGACTTCTTTTCGAGGACGAAGCAATGGAGGCTAAAACGGGAGGATCGACCAGAATAAAAAATAGAGATAAATCACATTCCAAAATCTGAATATAAACAATAACAATCTGAGTTAGAGAAAGAAGGGATGAGATTATAATGTGTATTTGGAGATACTTATTGACCGACGAAGTTGTAGCTCTACATGTAAAATAAACCACCTATACATCTGACGCATAACATGGGTTGGTACATGTATTACTATAATATCACCTAAAGCATAGAAACCTCTGAAACAGGCATCACTGATCTTTAACATGTTAACTGATTGCAAATGCACACTGTATTTTCTCTTTTGATCTATTATTACGTCCCTCTTTTTTTTTTTTTAATGTGTACCCATTACCCAACATACTGTACATGTTACCAGTAATAATTGTACTGGGTTTTTGTATATTTGTTTAATGAGGGAAACATGTATGTAGGTAATTGTTTTGTTAGAATGGGAAATCAGTACTTCAGTGGGCTCACTAGAAAGTAAACAGATAACAGTATAGAATTTAGTGAATGATTTTTTAAGCGTAGCTTAAACACATTCTATATATTGCCTTTTTTACTCATCATTTTGGGATAAATTATATATGCCCAAAAGCTTTTTTTTTGGGTGCATTGATTATTTTTGTCTCTGAACATCTTAAGTCCTACTAAAGTAAAACTACATTATTTTTTCCTCTGTTAGGGTCACTGAAAGTTTTGAAACCTTTAAATAAAACTACTGCCCCATCAAACTTTCATAAGAAAATACAACATGGTGCCTACATTGTGACCAAAACATCTGTGTGCCCTGAACTTGACACTATGGGGCCGATGCAGTAACTTGCGATATGTGTGTGTCAGCGCGCTTAAATCTCCTGTGTTTGGCGGGAATTTGCGCTAAATGCAGTAAATGGCGATTGTCAGGGAAATTGGAGAGTTGCACATGTTGCGAGTACAAGGCGCAGCGCTCCGCGTTCCTGCAGTCAGTGGCGGATGACGTCATGTATCCGTATTTCATTGTAATGTCCCGTCAACCTCTGCACATAAATAAAAAAACCTCCTTCTTGCTTAAAGCATTCAGTTACTCACGGTAGTGACTGAATTGCTGTTACTGACATTAGCAAACCTTTGACTGCTGTCCCTAATTAGATACTTTTAGAAACATACCTGGTGCAGTGCTACAGTTGTGTCTTCTGTTATTTGACATGTGAAGAGGTGATACATGTGTGCATGTGACTTGTGACATTTCATGTACATTTGTGTCTGTGTGTTGGACTCTGTTGCAAAGCTTACAGTACATTTCAGTGAGTTGCTGTGTGTACTGTAACCCGTGCATGCAGCAAGAGGGGGATGACGTCATGTATCTGTATTGAAGGAGAATTTGGCGGCAACTTTTGAACATGAAAAAATCACCTCATGATAGTTTGACGCATTCTGTTACTCACAGCAGTGTGTTTCTTGCTGCTAGTGACATTAGCAAGGCTTTCACAGCGCTGTCCCGCAATAGATAGTTTTAGGAACATACCTGCTTCTTGTCAATCACAAGACAGACACCTTTGGCTAACATTAATAATGTATTTTATTATAAACAACACATGTAACAGGTTCTGAATGACATGTAACACAATTGAAGCTGCGCTGCCAGCAGCAACAGTACAATGACACAACAATGTCACTAGCAGCTGAAATTTTCGGCTCTCGCCTGCTTGTTGGTGCCGCAGCTTTTTGGCGCTTTTCTCGCAAGGAGTTTCTCCCGCGCACCCCCGAGATCTTACTCGGCATCTACTGAATTCTGAGTGCTGCTTCATATGGCGAAATAGCCATTCTCACCACCCCGCCGGCGCTTGATATCCGGCAACAATTGCATATGCCGTTTTTCAGTTAACTCGCACACATACCGCCATCAACTGCATACTACATGCCAATCTCGCAATAAAACAGCCAAATTCAGCCTTCTCGCAAGTTACTGCATCGGCCCCTATAAGTCAGAGGACATTTTGGATAACCATCTTTTGACATCTTATATTTGCCAATATATGGCCTTGCTGCTTGTCAGTAAATCATTTACAGGCAGTTCAAATTCCTAGTAGCAGCTCTAGCCCTGGAGAAGAGTAGACTTCTGGAAGGGGGTAATACATTTTAACTGGCCATCAGGAGAATTAATCATGAGTGCGGGGGTGCACAGCTCCAGACCTCAAGCCCTCCACCCCCAACAGGTCAGGTTTTAAGGATATCCCTGCGTAAGCAAGGGGGCTCAACCAGTCCCTGCCTCAGCACGGATGGTTCAATCAGCCCCTGTCTTCGACTGAGCCTCTGATTGAGCCACCTGTGCTGAAGCTGGGATATCCTGAAAACCTGACCTTTTTATTGTGGGGAGGGGGGAGGGGGTGGAAGGAGGGGGGTTTAAGGACAGGAGTTGAGTACCCTGCATTAATGTACAAAGTGTTCAAAAGCTCACAGGTCTCGTCTTTGTGGTGTTTACAAATCTTCCAAACAAGTAGCAAGACGAAAAAAATATGCCAACCTCGTCCCTTTGGCAATCAGTGAAACCTTCCTCCACCCAGTATTATGCAGGGTATTCCCACTGAATTACAATTATTTTCGCTGACATACCTAAAATGCTCAAGGACAGACTGGATGCCCCTGTATAATGAATCCAATAGAGTCAGAAACATTTAAATCATCCCAATTTGCCTTTTTTTGTTGTTGCAACTACTCATGTAGCATTTGTTCATTTAATTTGTGTAATTGGACAATTACTAAAATGCATCTGCTTACATGTAAACATTTGTATCAGATTTAAAGGATTTGTTTTAGCAACGCGACGAAAATGTCCGAACACTGATTGCTGACGGGTAAAACAGGAGAAGAGCATCTCGTTATCATTACTAAGCCCACTTTGACCCTGGAAAATGGACCTGTTTATTTAAGTAACTGCCTTTACTTTTTATTCCTCATCACAATCCCATACATCATAGAGACCAGTTATTGCTGCCCAGTGTAAATTTCCTTTTAACTTCGTCCAAATCACAGCACCTTTAGTCACTGCAGCATACAGCATACAGTATACAGTACTTACCTATTTATCTCCGATCTCCTAACTAAACCCTACAAAAAGCAGTCCGAATTTTATCTTTGTGAAATTTGATCAGGTAATTTTTTTTTATTTTAGCCACGATCTAAACATGGAAAGAGACAACGTTTTATTTTGTAGGGACGTTGCAAGTGTAACATTTCTGCTAAAATAACACAACAAGCTGTATTGCATTTTAAATTCATTTCTAACAACTTCCATTTTTCATAAAATGCATGGCGGCTGAGTTTCTAATTGTATCAAATTATCCAGAAAGTTTAATTTTCCAGAAAATCATCAACAACAAAGATTTAAAAATATTTTATGAATGCAGATAAATATAGCAACTTGCTTGGAAATTTGCATTGTGTCTCTTGATTGAAGTACAAAAAAAATGCAAAAAGGCACTTACCTAAAAGAAAATTACCATATAATTGTAATAATAATGCAAGTAATAAATATATCCACTCCAATTTGCTTGGAAATCTTGCTTGCATAATGTCCTACTTAAGTGACTTATTATAAAGGCATTTTTTTCACCTGCATTTTTGTGTGAAGACTTGCAGCTGGAAAATAAGTGCACCAGTTATAACAAGAAACACTTCAGCTGCTTTCAATGGGATTGCCTGTCTTTGATAAAGATGGTATTGTGCTGGTACTGTCCCATTTTTACCGTTGGGTTTATACATATATAGTACTGTTGTTAGAACAATAGTTGTGTAAATAAAGTACAATGCTACAAGTTGATCAGTTTTAAACATGTGAACTGTTTACTGTATTTTCTCGAAGATAAGGTTGTGTAGAAAGCCAGTGCATCAGAAAAAACAAGTCCTGTTTGGCATAATAAACTGAGGTTTAGGATAAACTCCTTCAATGTAAGCATATAGCATAACGAAGCCCTAATAGGGTTAGAGGACTAGTACCTAATGCCAGCGGCACCATAAATAAATAGTACATACCAACGTCCCATATATCAGAGAAAAAAGGGGTACAGCGACCCACAAAGTGAACTCACTCAGTTTCTCCTGGAGTATCCAATCTCAGAATCTTCATAGGCATAGTGCAATCTCCCAGGTGATGGTAGGAACAAGTAGAAAAATAAGGCAGTGCACTGCCCAAAGTAACAGAAGGAGGCTCACGGTTTTAAGCAACAAAAAATAGATTTATTACATAAAAAGTGGACAAAAGGGTCCTCCCTAGGCCACAGCAGGGGTCCACCAACTAGTTTCAGGCAAAAATGCCCTTTATCAAGAATCTATTTTCTGTTGCTTAAAACCGTGAGCCTCCTTCTGTTACTTTGGGCAGTGCACTGCCTTATTTTTCTACTTTTTCTCGAAGATAGTGTAAAACCACTGGGACTTTGTCTTGGACCAAACAAATACAAAGATCACTTGGTCTATAAAACAACTATTATTTAGGTTCCAGCAAAAACTATGCTGCTTGACCCTCTTTACTAGCAGTAATACTGTGGATCAATATGTTGTTGGTCTATCTGCCACTGAAGGGATTAGGAAAAAAATTGATATGAATGTTCAATCACAATTAGATTAAATGTTTCATTGGGAGCAGTGAAAAAGACCACAGAGTTCAGACCCATTCAACTTGAGTCTCAGAATGGATTATAATGACAAGTCTATTATGATGGAATCTTGACTCGATTGTCATATTCCCTGTTCACTTATGTAACTGTATCTGTAACCATGTATTATTTGTCATCTTAACTCTGTGCCCAGGACATACTTGCAAACGAGAGGTAACTCTCAAAGTATTCTTCCTGGTAAAACATTTTATAAATAAATAAAATAAATAAATGTTGGTGATAGTTCTAAAATAACTGCTCATTTGTGCATTTTACCAATAATGTGCGAAAGTAGAGGTTCAGAGAATCACTAAAAGCTTAAAAACCAAAAGAATGTCAAAAATGTTGTATAGCAAAGGATATATACATTCATTGCCAAATGAGTAAAATCTGCTAATAATGTACTATTTGTACTATTTCGTACGCACTCTGTGATTTCTTATATAGTAATAATTATAATAATAATAATAGAAACAACATTTTTCTATTTTGTGGCTTTATGTTTGATGCACCTATTGTATCATATGCTCCCTGTATTCTAATGTCTGATTGGTAAAGTGCCGTGTACGATGGTGGTACTATAAAAAATAAAAATATGCATACACAGATAAATTGAAAAGTCTGGTAGCTTTATCTAGTTTCTTTTTGTCTCTGTATGTAGCATTGTAAATGGCTGATGACAAGGCACACAGATAATTCAGTGAGTGACATGTGGACATACAATAACAACTGCTATTGGTGCAAGAATGTATGAACATTCTATGTTTCATTTTGTGATGTGCTTTATACGTTTTATCTTTTCTAACTTTTCCCTTGATTAATCCTTGAGGACTCTAAACACCAGGCCTGCTTGTAAAACCTGGTATTCTATTGTTAATGAACAGAATGGTTAAGAAGAGAATTCTTTGATCCTTCTCGAATGAAAACCGTTGCAGAGAGAGGACTGGCATGCTAATTGGATTTTGCTGTTACCTTTAATCTTTAGTCTTGGAATCTGACCAAACTAAATAAAATGATAACCACAGAATACCTGATATTCTTAACATTTTCAGAGGAATCTAGTCTGTTGGTTACATAATGATAATAATAATAACAATATATATATATTTTTTATTATCAATAATAATAAGAGATGTAAATGTAAACTATAAAACTGTAACAAATTGATCAAAACATCCTATATGGTTTAGGGCGTTGGTGGGCAACAGGCCTCTCGAAGGGCGCATGCAGCCCACCGGGTCTTTAGCTGTAGCCCTGTAACTGCTGGCCGCAGCAGCAGCCCACTGTCTCTCTCTCTGCCTAGTGCAGAGTAAATGGGATGTAGTTGGCGTGATCGTAGCTTCTCCCTACCCCATCAGCTGCTTTGTGATAGTGTGGTGATACATACTGCTCCTCTCCTGTGCTAATTACTAGTTCCCAATGTAAAAGGAGGAGTGGGGAAGTACTAAGCAGCGTGCAATATGCAGCTAAGCAAATGGGGAGAAGCTCTTACCCACAGCTGCAATGTCCCTTCTGGCTATGCACTATATATATATATATATAGCTCTCTGACTACTGGAGGTGCTCTCTATGGGACATGGAGCACTGCTTACTCCATAAATATAAGTAACTGGAGCTGCATCCAGCACTGTTTGGTTGCATATAGATGGAACATGTTTGTTTACATGCTGCAGGCATTGCACATGCGCAGAATGCGACAACCGTGTATAAGCTCTAAGAGCAGAGGTAATGGATGCCAAGCAGGGCAAAGTCAATGATAGATAAATAATAAACGGAGTTGACACCGGGATGTCAGGTGACGGGTTAAAGGACTGCAATACTGAAGGCTCGGTGACGGGTAAAGCAAGAGAGAGCTATAGTAATAGGGAACACGAGGTACTCACTCAGTCCCAAGCCCTGGCCAGATCTTGCCCGGTGTGGAGTCCACGCGACTCACAAGAGATCACCGCTCTGCTCTCTCTCCTTCCAGCTCCGGTCCTGACGCTGCAAACGTAGAAGCGTCTCCCTCTGCATCTGCGGCTGCATCCGCATCCGGTGGTGAACGCTCCTTGAAAAAGCGCCATAGTAGGCGTGAAACGCGTGGGAGAGTCTGTTTGTGCTGTTTGTTTTTTTATGTAGCCCAATAAAGTAACATTTTTTAATCTCTACGCTGGTGAGTTCTTACCTTTTTCTTGGAGCGGATGGGCCACCGATCCTTCCCCTTCTCTATTGCACATACGCAGTAATGAAATACATGTGTACACATAGGATTGGGATTAACTGCAGAGCTGTCTTTGATTAGGTGATTACTGTTTTGGCACCATCTTTGTTCCAGTCCGAATATAATGGTTATCTGTTGCACTGCTCATTAGAGCTTGAGAAACGACCGTGTGGGTCCGAAACGTACGTTACTCTAGGGTTACATTGGTTGCCCTATGTTTCAATACATGTATTTAATCATCGGGAGAGTGCAGCAGACTTTTTGTTTGCTGTACATTTGCTGGACAGGTTTGGCGTTCCCTGTCCCTTTGCGTACACCTCTACCTCTGTTAAGTATACTTTCTCCTATCTTTTATATATTTTGTCATGTTTGAGTGCACCCAGCATTTTTGTGTTTTGTATATATATATATATATATACATAGATATATATAGAATCCAATGCACAGCCGGCACACCATTTGCAAGTAAATAAGTTTTGGTGCTTATCCCATAAAGCAATAACAGACCATACGATACCGGTTGCAACACGACATCAAGGGACAGCACGCAGGCAAGTAAATCATACATTTTCAATATTTGATAGAAGACACAAAAAACGACGTTTCGGTTGTCATTTCCCAGAATCCCTTGCTGCAGTGGAAGTGCTGTGTGCTGGGTTGTAGACCTGCCTAAGACATGCAAATGAGCATACAGTTGTATTTACATTTACTATATATATATATATATAAAGACAAGAACAGATTGGAGTAGCGCCTTAGTATAACTGATTCAAATTTTGATCAGCTATATCAGACAGATTGGAATATTAAGGCTATATGACCAATGAATACCCAAAGGTGAATTGTAAATAGAGCAACTGACCTACAATAAATTATAAACTGGAATATATGACAATAATAAAAATATAAGAAAAATTAGAAAAAATAAAAAAATAAAAAATTTATATGAAAAATAATAATAAAAAAATGTATATAAAAACCAGTTCACAACTTAAAGTCCACAGATATACTTAATCCACCGGAGACTTGCAGCCCGAATGTAAGGATCACCAAATCCCAAGGATATCTGCAGAAAACAAAAGAAAAACAGGTGCACTCCTAGTGTGATAAAGTATTAAAAGGTTTTATAGGACTGTAAAATATAAAAAACGCACTCACAAACAGAGTAATACAGCTCAACCCCGTTATAGCGCGGTCCTCGGGGGCCACCCGATCCAACCGCACTAGAACCAGGGTCGCGCTAATTAAAAAGAAATAAAGGGCCACCGCGCGCCCGATCAGGAGGGAGGGAAGGAAGACGTGGCCGGAAGCCCTACACGTCCCCCAGCAGCGGCCCTCCGAGTCCAGCCGCAGCCGGCTCCTTACCTCCCACACCCACCACCAGCATCCATCCCCCTCCACCGGCATACACTTCCTCCCCCCCCGAGGCCCCCACATCTACCGGTCCTCCACGGCATAATCAGTTTTGGGCCTAGCCCACGCGGCCCTCTGATCCCAGCCTGCGCCTCACCCTCACCACCCCCCTCCAGCCACCGCATCCACCCCCCCACCCCCCCCCCCTCCTACCGACCCCCCCTCCTACCGACACACCCCCCTCCTACTCGCACCCCCCCTCACCCCTCCCTCTCCTACCGACACCCCCCCCCTCCTCCCTGATGCCAGCTCCGCTCCGATCTCAGCAGCCGACACAAAGTTAGGAGGGGGAGTGGGAGGGTGGTGGTGAGGTGTGTGTGAGTTTGGTGTGCGTGTCAGTGTAGTGTGCTTAGTGCTGGTAGTGCTGTGGTGCTGTAGAGTGTGCTGTGTGCTGTGCGTGGTGTCTGTGTGCTATGAGCAGGTGCAGTGAGTGTGTGGCAGTGTGCAGTAGTCTGTAGTGTGGGCAGTGTGCGCGTGGTGTGCATTGCGTGAAAGTGTGTGCAGTGTGCAGTGAGAGTGCTGTTTGTGTGCAGTGGAAGTAGTGTGTGCAGTGAGGTGTGTGCAGTTTGGCGGTGCAGTGAGAGTGTGTGGAGTGTGCAGTGAGTGTGGCAGTGAGATGTGGCAGTTGATAAGTGTTGGCAGTGAGAGTGTGTGCTGAGAGGTGTGCATGTGCATGTGCAGTGACAGTGAGCTTGAGCATGACATGAGCAGTTGATCAGTTCAAAAAAAATGCAATTTAAAAAATAATAAATAAATTCGGGGTCCATGCTTAAACTGCGTTATAAAGCTGATCCGCATTATAGCGGATTGCGCTATAACGGGTTAGCTGTAAAAAAAGCATTATTAGATAACTCAATCGCCTGAGAATGCAGGGGTCCACGCCAACGTCCCGTTGGTGCCAGCTCTGATGTATCCGGTGATATAGCGTTTATAGGTGCTCAGAACCGATGATTCAGACTCAGTGTCTCTCATGCAGAGACTCCTCTCCCGGCACACCATCCTTCAGCTACCACGGCTCCCAGCAGACAACCGCAGTAACGGAATGACGGCAATCCCATCAATTCTCAACAGCCACAAAATAGACTCTCTGTTCGTGTAGATAAAATCAGCTACAACTCGCTGCGTTTGGAAACGCCCTACGCGTTGTCACTGAAGACTTCGTCAGGGAAGTACCTTGTATCCCCCTGAGGAAGGTTCCATTTTTGAGGACCGAAACGTTGGGTTTCTTGATGTACCTCATTTTCAACCAATACACTTTGTGAAGTTTTCTACATTGAGTGCTGTCTCTTGCTTTACCAGACCTTGGAACGGTAAGTATGTCTATATATATATTATTATTAATATATATATATATATAAAAAAATATATTATATATATCCTTTTAAGACTACATGCAGCCCTTAAGTATTCAAGTTGCCCCCACCATTGTTTGGACTGAGATAACTACCTACAGGAAATTATTTACTATATATTTTGTAGAGAGTCATTCTAAGATATATTATTCAAACATTTGTATTTGTCATGGGAGACCAGGACTTTTATAAAACACTTTGATGCCAGGATCATTCACTAGCAAAACGGTAGTGGATAAAATGTAGTTTAATTCGGTAAACTCACATACACACAATGATCCACAAATACAGACAAAAACACACATGCTGGGTAGAATCTGGCTAAAATTGGTGGGCAGGGTGCCTGCTTTGGTAGGCTTACCCTGACCGGTTTACACACGCGGACCTCTGGTCCTTTTTCGGCTAGAAGCCTAGCCGCGACCGCTGCGTTCTAAAACGAGAACTTGGACCTCGCGTCTGACTTAGCCTCAGCTAGGCAGGTTTTGTTAGCTCTCCAGAATGAGCTTTGCTTTGCTCTGTGTAACTGTTAGCTCACCACAAACAGGCACGACCGCGGGCTGAGGTAGAGATGTGGATGATGACGACCACAACCACAGCGTGTCTAGAGTGTAGGATATCTTGCAACCGGATCAGGGTTATGAAAAGCCCATAAACGTGGTACTGCTGGGTCTAGGGTGGATGTGAGCGGATCGTTCGGGTACGTTGCCGAGTCAGATTGGACGTAAGTCGTCGTATTGCCAAACACAGGTCCGTGCAGGAGAGACAGTGTCATCGTATTTCAAGCCATGGCCCAGTGCAGGATAGTTCACAGAGTTCCAGTTCCAAGCAGGGTCAGGCAGCAAGGTAGGTAGCAGACAGACAGGTTGCAGTGAGGTTCAGCATCACAAAACAGGAGTTATGCTTGGCAAGGCAGGAGAGAACTGACAAGGTATTTAAGGAATTCGTACCAATGGGAGGCAACCAGGAAGTGCAGGAAGCCTCACTGATAGGCTGCTGGATCATGCAGGTGCGTCCTATTATGCAACCGTTTAGGAGTGGGAGTGATACATCTATGAGGTGTGCGCACCCCGCACGCAACCCGCGTAACACTTTGGCGAACCGGTCGCATGCCACTTGCACGTGTCACGATACCTGCATCAGGGCAGGAGCAGAGACCGGAGGCGGACCCTTAGACAAGTGGGGAGAAACATGTACGGTTGCTGCGCCGCGTACCTCCGTTGTCAGGGCGGGTGCGGAGACCAGAGGCGGGACCCGAGAAGTGAGGGGAGGGACATGTAGGGTTGCTGTGCCATGTACGTCCGTCGTCAAAGCGGGGGCGGAAACCAGGTGCGGAACCAGAGACGGACCCCGAGATGGGAGGTAAGGAACGTGTGCGGCTACATGCGCCGCGTACTGCGCAACCGTTGCTGCCGCCGAGAGAAGAGCGCATACTGGACATGGGGATAGCAGAGACCGAAGATGCCCGCACAGTACCCGTGTGCCGCGTGTGTGAACTACCGCTGAGATGCCCTCCATGGTTGTCCTTGGGACCTGATGGACAGGTGAGGGTTAAGGGGACAGAACCGGCAGAATGTCGAATCCTCACACTCTGCTATTTGAAACAGAGCAACTTTGAAAAGCCTGCCTTTGCATTACCGGCCCAAGTTACAAGATCGTTTGGTTCTCTGACTGGGGCTTCTCCTTACATACCTTCCGCTGTTCTATTTTCAGCATGGAAGTAGGATTAGCGACCAATCAGAGCGAGGGAATTCCTCCCCGCTAGCCAATAGGATTAGGGGCTCGTCCTTTGGCTGACGTCAGAGGAGGGGGCGTGCCAAGCCGGCTCGGGATGCCTCATGGGCGGGACATATGAATTGACCAATGGGAAATGCGTTGATATTCTGCCGCCTCCCCCATCAACCCATTGCCACCTACTGGGCAGGCTCCACTGAGTCTGGCAGACCAGCAGGTCCTCCCCAAAGGGGGTCTCTATTCTTCGGACCCAGTACTCCGCCCACCCCGGCCACTTAGCACCCTGACACCTCTCAACATCCCATCTCCTCTTTGAACTACGATGTTTATCCAGACTTCCCAGCACTTATATGGATGCCCAGGCTGACTGAATAGACATTTATAGTAAATGCACCAAACATTATAAAACATATTTTAATACATCTTATAACATGGGGAGACCCAGATCTATGCGGGACATAGGACTGGGATATCTGGGCTTGAAAACCAGGAGTATGGGGAACACTGGGCAGCCCTGGTGTAATTAAACCCCCACAACCAGCAAATCATGCCTGCGCACCGGGGAAAATTAGGGGACTACCGCTATCTTTGGCCCCGAACTCCTGCAAACAAAACAACTGCATTTCGACCCAAATATCCCACCTAAAACGTACACACCAAAAATTCCCCGAGTCTGGGGCAAAGGGAACATGAAAGTGGAAAAGCACAGGACACTTTAACTTTTGAATGTTATGTTACTTGGCCCTTGGCTTATGGTGCTATGTAGACCTTCGACAAAGCGCCTCCGCGAAACGTACGTCAGGTGGGAGGCGGGACCAGACTGACGTCATGACGCATCTCCGCTGGGATGAGGGTGAGAGGCACTGTTGAGTGCCGGTTTTAGCCGCGAGCTGCTGCTTTGCAGGTTTGACTCTTATACACTCTCTGAACCATTATTAGTAGTCAAATGTGACTTTGGGCCTTATTCAGAAAGTCTCGATAAGACCCTTATCGAGCACTTATCGACCAAAATGGACACTCGTATTCAGATAGCCTCGATAAGTGCTCGATAACGGTCTGTATCGACGCAAAATTTTATCTCCATCCGAAATTCGCCGACTGAGCAGCGATCAGCTGCTTATCGACCATTTTCGGATGGTTGATAAACTCCCGCTATTCAGAGACCCGTGAGTCGAGTGTCGCGGCCTATCGCAGCCCATCGCAGCCCTAAAAAAACGATTTTCTCCCCAAATCCAATTCCCCACAAAATTGTTGGTCAATTGGTGGGTAGATGGCCTCGATGAGCTGCGATGGGTCGGGACTTAGAAAAAATCAGGCCCTTTTCCTGCCTCGGACTGATGCCGGGGGTCTCCGGAGCTGATAGATATTAATAGCAGCTCCGGACCCCCCCGGCATGCATCCGAGGCAGGAAACATGCATGTACAGCAACTTTATTACCGTAGCGGCTAACCGCTAAGGCAATGAAGGGATTAAACACCCGTGCCAGGCTTACAGTAAGAAACATACAGTACAATACAATACTGTGGCAAGCGGGGGTGGGTGAAGGGGGAATTTGGCCCTTAGTGGCTGTTTAGACCTTGCGGGGGGGTTGCAGGGGGAGTTAACCCCTTCATTACCTTAGCGGTTAATACCGCTAAGGTAATAAAGGGGTTAACCCAACCGCTACCCACCCGCAAGGTCTAAACACCCATCCTTAGGGCTAATACCCCCTTCACTCACCCGTGAGGCCTAAGCACCCACCCCAGACTGACTATACCCACCCTATACCCATTGAGTAGTATAGTGGTATATCATACCCATATAATAATAATAATATGGGCATGATAAGCCTCTATAGCACTAAATGGGCACCCTAATAAAAATACAGTAATACACAAGACACACAGTAATAAAACCTAACTATACTCCCAAAAATCACACTTCACTAAATACACAGTAGCCAGCTAATCCAATCAATATAGTCAATAGCAATATCAACATTGAATTAATTAAACCATTATCCAATCAAAACAATTAATTCGGAAAGCAACTCAAAATGAATAGTAACACTAACCAAGGTAAACAATGAATTAATCCAACATTAATTAATGTAACCATTAAAAGACAAATAAAAACATTAAAACTATCTCTGAAGTATCCATAAAACACATTAGCTAACATAATATAACATTAAGTACAAGCGAACACCAATCGCAAACCTTTTCTTACATTAACCATAAACAAACAATCACATCCACATCAATAAATGCAATAACAAGCGAGAAATGCCCCCCAAATATTGGCATAATAATGTATTAATCTGTACCCTAAAGAGGTACTGATTAATATATTATCAGTCAATGTGCCTCCCCCAAAAAAATAAAAAAAGACATCCAAAGAATAAACCTGTAAAAAGAGACATTTACAAACATTAAATATCTTACTTACCATTAGAAGCAGTGGCCCTCCAACTCCCGAGGTAACAGGAAGCTCACGTACCTTGAAGGCCTCCAACAGCATCCAATGCCATCCGCCATCAGGATCCGGCTCAGGTACCCCAATCTTCTTTTTTCTTTCTTTACTCACCGTCTTCTATCTTCATCTGTAACCATTTCTTGTTGTTCTTTATCTTCTTTCTTCATCTGTCAATCCATAAACCCCATGTTAAATCCCAGCCGATGCTGTCTCGTCGGCTTCTTGGGCTCAAATGAGGTGCCACGGCCTTAAATATGGCTTGTGACGTCACATTTACCCTCACAATGGTTAACAGCCACCTGATTGGCTGTTAAAACCATGTGCAGACTTAATTTTTTTTTTTGCCGTGATGTCACTTAAAGGGAATGATGCCAGCCAATCAGAATGGCTGTGCTTCATTTACCTTTAACATGACGTCGGTAAATCCAAGATGACCGATGTGTCACAAGGTATTTCAGCCAATCAGATCGTGGGAACCAATTCCACAAGCTGATTGGCCCTGAAATAGCTTGTGACACAGCGGCCATCTTGGATTTACCGACGTCATGTTAAAGGTAAATGAATCACAGCCATTCTGATTGGCTGGCATCATTCCCTTTAAGTGACGTCACGGCAAAATTTTTTTTTTTAAGTCTGCACATGGTTTTAACAGCCATTCAGGTGGCTGTTAACCATTGTGAGGGTAAATGTGATGTCATAAGCCATATTTAAGGCCGTGACGCCTCATTTGAGCCCAAGAAGCCGACGAGACAGCATCGGCTGGAATTTAACATGGGGTTTTATGGATTGACAGATGAAGAAAGAAGATAAAGAACAACAAGAAATGGTTACAGATGATGATAGGAGACGGTGAGTAAAGAAAGAAAAAAGAAGATTGGGGTACCTGATCCGGATCTTCATGGCGGATGGCATCGGATGCTGTTGGAGGCCTTCAAGGTACGTGAGCTTCCTGTTACCCCGGGAGTCGGAGGGCCACCACTTCTAATGGTAAGTAATATATTGAATGTTTGTAAATGTCTCTTTTTATAGGTTTATTCTTTGGATGTCTTTTTTTATTTTTTGGGGGAGGCACATTGAGTGATAATATATTAATCTATACTACTTTAGGGTACAGATTAATACATTATTATGCCAATATTTGGGGGGCATTTCTCGCTTGTTAATGATGTGGATGTGATTGTTTGTTTATGGTTAATGTAAGAAAATGTTTGCGATTGGTGTTCGCTTGTACTTAATGTTATATTATGTTAGCTAATGTGTTTTATGGATACTTCAGAGATAGTTTTAATGTATTTATTTGTCTTTTAATGGTTACATTAATTAATGTTGGATTAATTCATTGTTTACATTGGTTAGTGTTACTATTCATTTTGAGTTGGTTTAGGGATTAATTGGTTTGATTGGGTAATGGTTTAATTAATTCATTGTTGATGTTGTAATTGCTTCTATTGATTGGATTAGCTGGCTACTGATTTTATTTAGTGAAGTGTGTTTTTTGGGAGTATAGTTAGGTTTTATTACTGTGTGTCTTGTGTATTACTGTATTTTTTATTAGGGTGCCCATGGAGTGCTATAGAGGCTTATCATGCCCATATTATTATTAATATATGGGTATGATGTACCACTATACTACTCAATGGGTATAGGGTGGGTATAGTCAGTCTGGGTGGGTGCGTATGCCTCCCAGGTCAGGGTGGGTTACCCCTTAATACTATAGCGGTTAGGAACCGCTAAGGTGATTAAGGGGTTAGGGACCATTAGAATTATTTATTTCTATATATGCTTTCTGGCAACGGAGGACAGAGGGACCGCTGTTGTGGTAAGTATAACTGTATTTATTTATTTATTTATGTATGCTAATGCAGTGTTATAATAATGGCAAATAATCTATTATCCATATCTGGAAATAGTTATTTTGCCATTACTGTACTGTATGGGTTTGGGTGCGGAGGGGCGTGTATTGATATGTTTTTAAATATTTATTTAAATACCATTTCTTTAATGTGTAGAGGTGCAGGGGGTCTCCGGAGCTGAACCGCATTGGTTTTATGTCCGGGGACCCCCTGCTTCCCGAAATGCGGGCCCATTATGGGTGCCGGTATCCTCTGCATTGAAAAGTCCCGCGTCATGTGACCGGGACATTTCCTTGCATAGGAGATCACGGCACCCCATAAAATATGCCTGTATCTCGGGAAGCAGGGGGTCCCCGGACATAAAACCAACGTGGTTCAAGCTCTGGAGACCCCCTGCACCTCTACACTATTAAGAAATGATTTTAAATAAATAATTTCCGGCCGACATTTCAGCTGGGAGAGGGGGCTCTCTCAGAGCCGCTCTCTCTGCAGCAGAAATGTCGCTGGTTTTTTGCCTTTTCAGAGGGTGAATGCTCTCGCTGGCAGCAACTCGCCTTTTTTGGGCATTTTGCTATCACTGGTATTCGAGCCTTTCTGAATACCGTGATAGCAACGCCCAAAAAAACCCCCATTTTAAATCCCTGGCGATTTTTTTTATGAACCCTCTCTGAATAAGGCCCTTTGTGGCAAGGTATGTGTGTGTCTTCTGCATTTGGCTACTACACCGTGACGACGGTGCTTCAAGTATAGCAGCCACTTGATATTATATATTTTTGGTGATATAAGCAGAAGCTCCTTGTATGTTGCGATTGCAAGTCTCAGAGTAACAGCTTTTTGGATACAACCATATGTGTTACACTTGCGGCTTCCACCCTACCCATTGATTAACTGCCCCTCAGTAACCACTATTTTGACTTTATAAAGTGTATATGTTCTTTTCCCTTCATGCTCCCCCTGGATTACAACTGGAGAGTGATAATGGTGAAAGGCAGGGTTGCAGACCTGTCTAAGATATGCAAATGAGCACACCGTAATAATTCCATTTGCTTAATATATATATATATATGTAACCCATGTTCCCCCCCCCCCGGTCGCAGATACGACCTCTAGGGTGTAGTGAGGGCTGGTTACGTGTATGTTGGTGGTGCGTACCTGTGAGGAACAGGAGGGCCTGAGTCTCCCGCGTTGGTATTGGGGATAACAGGGACAGGCTTCTGGGGTATATGCCTTCATCTTTAGTGGTGGTGGTGCAGCGCCTCCATCTCTGGCGAAAACCTAGGGAATAGGCTGGAATCCTCCCAGAGAAGCCCTGGTCCAGGGCGAGAGATTCCAATCTCACACACACAGTCTTTTGTATAAAACAGCAATGTCTCTTTATTGTCCTTTCAACAGCACACAGCAGCAGTTCATGCACAGCAGCAGCTCATATGCAGTATACAGGATATTGTCCTCCTCTCCTTTTCCTCCAAGCTGTATCCCTGCAGGATGGGCTGTTTGGGGCTTCAATACCCCAACCCCCACCTCCAGGATGTACTCTCTGGGTGAGGGTAGATCTCCCTCCCCCCTCACCCCCTCAGCAGGGTGAGGGGAATTGGTCCACAGCACTACAGTGCTACCAGCTCTACTCAAGGTGCTGAGCGTCTCCTCTCCTGTCTCCTTCAAACTCCCAGACCATCTCTCTCTCTCTCTCTGCTCCAGCACTCTCTGCTCCCAGGACAGAACTCCATTACTTGTCTCTTACAGGAGCAGGCAGGACTAACTTTAGACAGCCCCACCCCTCATGATGTCAGCAGGATCTCCCCTCTGTCTCAGGCCAGCAGACAGAGTCAGGGGCCTGCCTCTATCACTCAAGACATGGCTTGATGTGGGGGAAAAACCCATGATAACTGCTGGCGGCCTGCCCTTAACAGGACTTACACCAGTAGGAGAAAGATATATAGCCCCCATTTCTTACCGGGGCTACACTCTCCCTCAGGTGGAATCCAATGGTCCCCACTTGGACCTAACTTTAGCAGCACCATCCTGCGGTGAACAAACCTGGGAAACAACGCATTGCCGATATGACATTACTTGAAACATTCACCATGTGGTATACAACAGCATGGTTACTCCCAACGGGGAGAACCATTAATGATAATGTTTTGGGTCAGGCTTCTGTACCTTCCTCCCATTGTGGTCAGTTATGGTAATGTAGTAGGGTTGCACCGACCCAGACTCCGGCCGGTATATCACACTGTGCATGTATATGCATCGCCCTATACTCCAGGCCCGGACCACCTCACTTATTCGGTCCTCATTGTGGTAACCCGCCTAACCAAACTTCGTTCTCAAATACTCTTGTACGGCCTCCCTGAGCCAACTATCTCTGTTCTCCTCTATTTCTCTCATTATGGGTTCAGGCACATAAGGGTACTCGTACCCGTGGGACTGCCTATACCATAATACTATGGCTCTGTCTGCTCTGCTCAACTTGGGCAGCTTCTTATGACCCGCCCTGCTTGGCAGTACCCAAAACTCTGGTTCTGCAGGGACAATGTCATCATACAATATACTAGGCCCCTTAGGCATGAGGAGTTTTTGCTCTATCTCCTGGTATCTGTGCTCTAACTCATCCGCTATCTCCTGGGGAGTATAGGCACCTACCGCCCACCAAAGATCAACTATGTTGTTCCTGATCAACAGGAACCTGGTGCGGTCCATACCTTTGTGGTAACCAGTGAACAGGGGTGCCCACCATTTGTCACGGTGCTCGTACTCTGACATGGGGCTAGAAGTACCTGTCTCGGACTCGGCTTGTGATGAGACACCGGACGTGATCGCCTCTGTAGAGTGCGAGCAGCTGCGTCTACCCTTAGCGTTAATGTAGATGGTAGGATTCATTTTGTGGACCACTTTACTTCAGGCCCTGCCTCCGCAGCAGTGTGGGACCCTCGGGCCCTCGCTCTAAACACAGGAGAAAATGACATTGGATTAGGCACACGTATCACAGTATCATACAGTACTTCCCCATCAGATCCCTCGTCACTTAGTTCCCAATCCCTCAACTCCTTGGAGTACTTGGGGTTCTTACTCAATTTATCCCCACTAGGTTCCGGTGTCATGACTCGTGACTGGGCAGGGGCAGTGGCCGGGGTGATGGCGCTAGGGGCTGGGGCTGGGGCAATGTCCGAATCAATGTCCAGCAAGCGGGTAATGCCACGGCCACTGGGCACTTTCTTGCTTGCCCTCTCCAGCGTGCTTCGTGCTCCTCTGTGAATGCCGTGGCGGTCAAGGTTGGCAAGTGCAGCAGCCATGGCAGCTCCTCGGGCCGCAAAGATGGCCGCCGGCGCTCCATGCCAGCCGGAACAGGAAGTGTCGTCATCGTTGCCGCCCGCGGAATCTCCATCCGTTCCGTGGTCACGCACCGGAAGTGCGTCGAAGACTGGAAGGGGCGGTGGTGGATCATCCGGTCCGCGGACGGGTAAGTAGGCCGCAAGCCTCTCCTTCTCACCCTCTGCAGGACCCTTCTTTGCCTGGCGGGAGTAAGGGGGTAGTGGAGTCTCCTTACCGCTCCGCTGCCGGTGGTTGACATCTGGTTCCTCCGGAGCTGTCTCCGATCCCGTCTCCGCTGCACTGGGATTCACCACGGCCGTGGGACTTCTATGGGTCTCAGGCCGCACCAGCGCTCGCCATCGGTGGATGTCCGGACTCGTCTGCTCCCTCTCTCCAGTAAGTGGAC
Source organism: Ascaphus truei (assembly GCA_036426205.1). NCBI lineage: Eukaryota > Metazoa > Chordata > Amphibia > Anura > Ascaphidae > Ascaphus > Ascaphus truei. The sequence goes on from CM071568.1 coordinate 206,880,917, forward strand.
CGCCATCTTTCTTACAGCTGGGGTGGTTCGCCGGTAGGCGCATAGCCACCGATGAAACGCCATCTTCTTCCTCCGAAGACGACTTGGTCGGATCCTCCCCTAGGGAGTCACCTGGGTCTTTTGCGGCCCCGCCAGTGGTTAGTGGTACGAAACGGGCCCGCTACGTTACCTCCACTGTGGTCCACGCTCTTTCTCCGCCGGATCTCCACTCGGCTCTGTAGTTGGCTGGGCCTTGGTTCCCACCTCAGCAGGGGTGCAGGGAACTAGGGCAGCCTCGTCTGTTGTCTCCGCCCCCCCCTGTTAGTGTTCCCAGAGAGGCACCCCGAGGGGTCTTTAGCATAGACCATGGCTCGTTAGGCAATAGGTTGTACGTGCCACATTGAGGGCATCGTGCTTTCGTGCTTGTGGCCGGTCCGGGTGTCCTGCAGTGTACACACAGGCTCCGGAGGTACTCTCGGCCCTCGATCTCCACCACCAGGTAGCCTCCTGGGAGTTGGAATACCGTAGTGCTTGGTTCTGACATATTTCGCGCAGGGGTTGAACAGTTCAGTTCAGTAGTTCCTTGCTCTTCAACAGTCAGGCAAAAGTGAAGTTCCTCTCTCTCACTTCCTGTCCCTCCTTTCCCCGGGGAGGACAATTCTGATTGGCTCTCCTTGTGCCCCCTCCCTCTGGTGGAAACAAGAGGAGGGGCACTCCTTCTCTCAGTGTGACGTGGCCTTGTCTATTGGCCAGTCACAGCACAGGTGGGTGGGCTTTCGGCTTTCGCGCCGCTCTGCTCCTTTTGCAGGGGATCTGGGTTCGGTACCAAACCCCTGCACATCTCCCTCCACATTTCTCTGACAGTCTCTTTGCACACTTCACGTGCACAATCCAGGATTGGCGGGAGTCGCCATTTTAGTACGGCTGCTAACTGCTGGGCCGTGGCTGGCGCTGCGGTCGCCATTTTTAACTCTTTCATGCTTCGCGGAGCACATGTAGGGATGGCCGCCAAATGTGTAATTGCACTATTCTCAGTGTCTAATGCATAGCTCGTTCCTAGACACTGACTGCTCTCACACTGCTCACTAAACGCTCTCTGCATGCTTTCTGACTGTTTGCCCACTGATATGATGTGGCATACCCCAGGCTAGGCAGAACTCTCTCTCTGTGCACCGCACTCGCTGACGGTTCCTACAAGTACTCTGTGGTGTGTTTTATGTGGGTGCTGGCTAGTGTACCCGGGCATCTCCCTAAGGTACAGGCGTCTCCTACTTTTGGCCACTCATAGTGCGGGCCCTGGGCCATGGTCCCTGGACTAGTTAACCGGCTAACCCCCCCAGTTGCCTCACACTATCTGCCTCAATGGACTAGGACAGCTATAGCCTCACACCCATTTTACATCACCCTCTTAGGGCACACAGGGCGTACTGTGCGGGAATCTACGCTCCCCTGACTACCCCTGGTATTACATGCCCTACTCTCTCCAGTACTTGCACGGAAGGTGCACTTCACTCTTCCCGCTCTGCCTTGCTGAAAGCCTGTCCTATTTTGGATCTCAGCAGCTCGCCTCCAAATATAACCCATGTTCCCCCCCCCCGGTCGCAGATACGACCTCTAGGGTGTAGTGAGGGCTGGTTACGTGTATGTTGGTGGGGAGTACCTGTGAGGAACAGGAGGGCCTGAGTCTCCCGCGTTGGTATTGGGGATAACGGGGACAGGCTTCTGGGGTATATGCCTTCATCTTTAGTGGTGGTGGTGCAGCGCCTCCATCTCTGGCGAAAACCTAGGGAATAGGCAGGAATCTTCCCAGAGAAGCCCTGGTCCAGGGCGAGAGATTCCAATCTCACACACACAGTCTTTTGTATAAAACAGCAATGTCTCTTTATTGTCCTTTCAACAGCACACAGCAGCAGTTCATGCACAGCAGCAGCTCATATGCAGTATACAGGATATTGGGCCTCATGCAGTAAGCCCCGATACAAAATTTTCGGCAAGAATTGCGAAAAGGCTTTTTTTTGTCGATTTGCCCTCGCAGTATTCAGTAAGGGCCGAATCCTTCCGATCCCTGCCGAAGCACTGCGAAAGCAAAGCTGCCGATGAGCCTGTGCCGATACAGCCTGGCTCCCGATAAGGCCTTTTCTGCCGATAGATGTTTGCAGCTGAGAGAGACAAGCCGCTCTCTCAGCGCAAACATTGGCAATAAATAAAGTATTTAAAAACAACTTTTACTGATAGTGTACATCCTTGATTGTCATGTTTTATTATTTTAATGTTTAATTTGTAATGTTTTTTTATTTCATGGTTTCCTGTTCCTGGATTGTGTCGTGGATTGTGTCGTGGATTGTGTCATGGATTGGTTCGTGGATTGGTTCGTGAGTAAGCTGATCAACGGGAGTCGGTGGGGGCAAGTAATGGTAAGTTAAAGAAAGAAATGTATTGAATGTAACTGTGTTTTTTGTTGCTTTTTCATGTGTTCATTTTTTAAAATGCATATAATTTGTTGCCACTGTATGTATGTATGTATGTCTACAGATATATATATATATATATAAGGTAAGAAATGATACTGTTGTTAAAGCTTGATATTCTGTATTGTTAATCATTGCGGCTATGCATAGATGTGTGGTAAATGTATTTTATTATTAGAGAGATGTAAGTTTTGGGCTTCTAGGCCGTACAGTAGGTTATGGAAAGCCTTGCTTTAGTATATTGTAATTGTTTGTTGGCGGGACGGATTGGCCATAAAATCTCCAATCTGGCCTGCCGATCAGCACCGAAAAGCTGATCGGGGCTTACTGAATTCAGCCGGGTTAAAAAAGTCCCGATAAGTGGCTTATCGGCAGCCGGCTGGCGAATTTTTTTTTTTCGGAACAAAAGTTGCCGATAATTCCCACTTATCGGGCCTTACTGAATCTGGAAGGGAAAAAATGGCGAAAAACGCCTTATCGGGGCTTACTGCATGAGGCCCATTGTCCTCCTCTCCTTTTCCTCCAAGCTGTATCCCTGCAGGATGGGCTGTTTGGGGCTTCAATACCCCAACCCCCACCTCCAGGATGTACTCTCTGTGTGAGGGTAGATCTCCCCCCCCTCACCCACTCAGCAGGGTGAGGGGCACTGGTCCACAGCACTACAGTGCTACCAGCTCTACTCAAGGTGCTGAGCATCTCCTCTCCTGTCTCCTTCAAACTCCCAGACCATCTCTCTCTCTCTCTCTGCTCCAGCACTCTCTGCTCCCAGGACAGAACTCCACTACTTGTCTCTTACAGGAGCAGGCAGGACTAACTTTAGACAGCCCCACCCCTCATGATGTCAGCAGGACCTCCCCTCTGTCTCAGGCCAGCAAACAGAGTCTAGTCCCTGATGAAGAAACCTGCGGGTTTCGAAACGCGTAGGACATTGTGGTCAAGAGCTCTACCTTTCTACTAGTACCCTACTGCGCGAGCTGATCGAGTCTGAACGGCGCCGAAATCGGCGATTCCCCGTGGTGACGTCACCAACCCGTTTTTTTTCTCTCTCTCCAAACAAGATGGAAGACGTGGTGAGTGCGCTGGTACGCAATGTCGCTGTCCAGAAAGACGCGAATGAAGCCCTGCAACAGGCGAATGCAAACCAGCAAGAGACAAACCGCTTGCTGAGAGAGGAGCAACAGCGGTTCGCTCAGGGCTTACAGCAGGAACTCGAGATCCTGAGGGGGACTATCAGTAACCTTCCACTGGCAGCGGCAGCCCCAGTTCCGAAAATGACCAGGGCAAGCCACTACCTTCAGAAGATGGGACCCTCGGATGATGTGGAAGCCTATCTTCTCACGTTTGAACGCACGGCACAGAGAGAGGGATGGCCAGAAGCTGAGTGGGCTGGTCTAATCGCACCCTTCCTAAGCGGCGAACCCCAGAAGGCTTACTTTGATCTAGAGCCAGCCGAAGCTAACGTCTATGCAAAATTGAAGTTCGAGATCCTCGCCCGCCTCGGCGTAACCACGGCTGTTCGCGCCCAAAGGTTTCACGCATGGTCCTTCACGATGGATAAAGCCACCCGAAGCCAGATGTATGACCTCATCCACCTCGCCCGGAAGTGGCTACAACCCGAGATCAACTCAGCAAGCCACATCGTGGAACGGTTGGTCATGGACCAGTTCTTGAGGAAACTTCCCTCTGCCTTACGCCATTGGGTCAGTCGGAGTGACCCCCACAATGCGGATGAGCTTGTGGCCCTCGTAGAAAGGTACAATGCAGCAGGAGAGCACCCGCAACCCACAGTCGTGGAGCAACCCCACTACCCGAGGTTCCAGGACTCTTCCAGAGACGGTAAAAGGGTACCGGGGTTAAGGGGAGCTGAAGAGCGGCGACCACCTTCACGCAGCACCAGCAACAGTGGTTCGCACACTAAGGGCAATAGCCAACATGGGGAGCCGGGAAAAGGCTCTAAGTGGGACACAGACTATGTACCTAAATGTGTAAATTGTCATGAGAGGGGCCACACAGCAAAAATCTGCCCACTAAATGATGAGCCCATGCAATGCAACAGCGTGGAACCTTATTCGCTGTTGTCCCAATGTATGCGCCCTAGCCCAGAGGACCCCTTAAATAACCATCTGTGGGCATTTGTAAAGGTTAATGGTAGGAGGGTTCGGGCACTTCTGGACTCTGGGAGCATGGTCACACTAGTGTCCGAATACCTCTTGCCCATTAAGAAGAAACAGGGAAACAGTTCACAAAGAATGGCAATTTGTTGTATACATGGGGATAATCATGAATATTCCACTGTTGATGTTTTTTTTGAAACAGAGTTTGGTTCTTTAGATTTCAAGGTGGGTATTGTACCCAAACTGGCACATGATGTGTTAATAGGGACCGACTTTCCCCATTTTCTAAAAATGTGGTCCCCCGCTCAGAATAGCGCCCAGAGTTCAATAGCGGACCATAACGAAGTATTAGAAGAAATAAATCCTTTCCCGTTTTCAGAAATGGAGGTTGACGAGGGCCCAAATAAGAAGGGGGAAAAGGAGGAGTGCTGTAAAATTCCCTTCCCCATCACTACTTTGGTAGGGAATACCCCAAATCAGGATGTTGATCAGACACTTACCACCCCAGAACCGGATAAGACCCTCGCTGACCTAGAGGTCAGTCCTGGGAGTTTTAAGAAGGCCCAGTGGGAGGACCCCACATTAGAGGTAGCAAGGGGAAATATACGGGACCTGAATAGTACTCTTGGCCAACCAGATAGGTCGCTTGCTTACCCCTACTTCGAGGTAGAGAACGACCTAGTATATCGGGTTGATAAAAGAAAATCAGTTACAACTAAACAATTGTTGGTACCACGGACATTCCGTAATGTAGTGTTACACCTCGCACATAGTCATCCATTGGGGGGACACCTAGGGGTGGAAAAGACAAAAGAAAAGGTTCTCCGAAGCTTCTATTGGCCTGGGGTTCTGGCAGAAATTACGAATTATTGTTCCTCATGCCCAGCATGTCAGATCACCGCCCCGTTCAAGGCGTACCGCAGCCCATTGGTACCCCTTCCCATAATAGAGGTACCATTTGACCGGATTGCTATGGATCTAGTAGGACCCCTAATAAAGTCTGCTAGGGGACATCAGCATATATTGGTAATATTAGATTATGCCACCCGATATCCGGAGGCAGTTCCCCTACGTAGCACCTCGGCCAAAAACATAGCAAAAGAGTTAGTAGTTCTGATCTGAAGTGGTTGGACACACTGTGTGTTGTAAGACCTCGCTTAATGTTATAGATGTGCTCAGCCAATCTATGTTTTATCTGCCTGCTGGTCCTCCCTATGTACTGAAGTCCTCAGGGGCACTCTAACATGTAAATTACGAAACTGCTAGTGCAGTTAATGAATGATTGTATATCGTATTCTACACTAGTTACATTGGATCTGAACTTGTTATTTTTGCTGTATTTACAGCCGTCGCAGCTGGAGCATGTATGGTAGGCATTCAGGCCTTTAAGCCAGCTGGATTTGGTATTAGTTTTCCTCTAACAGCTCGGTGCTAAGACCTGCTTTAAGTTAGGGGCTTTCCTAAATATCACCTGGGGATGACTAGGTAAAATATTCCTCAGATGTTCATCCCTAAGTAATACATGCCAATGCTTTTTTATTAATTGTCTGATCCCTGGTGCCTTTAAACTGTAGTCGGTTATGAAAGGTATCCTTGAATATAGAGTTGCATCATCTTTTTTTCTAACTCTAAACTGAACCAGGTCCTCTCTATTCAATGCTTCCACTTTATCTAGGGCTGTTCTTAAATCACGCTCTTTATAATTTCTTTGAAGAAATTTTGTTTTTAACTCAGAGGCCTGCTCCTCAAACACTTCCCTTTGAGAGCCGTTTCTTTTAAGACATGCAAACTGACCCTGGGGGATGTTCCTAATCCACCTAGGGTCATGATGACTTGACACTAAGAGATAGTTATTTGCGTCAACTGGTTTGTGGTAAGTCTTAGTTTGTATTTCATCACCCTCATGTATATGACCAGGTCTAAGAAATGTATTGACTGAGGGTCAATCTCACACGTAAATCTTAGATTAAGATAATTGATGTTAATGTATTCTTTAATTTCTGCCAATTCTTCCAATGTGCCATCCCAAATAAAAAGTACGTCATCTATGAAACGGCGCCAGAGCACCAGGTTCGCACCAAATGGGTTCCCAGACCAGATATGGTTCTGTTGCCACATCCCCATGAAGATATTCGCATAGCTGGGTGCGAACCGTGTGCCCATCACTGTTCCACAGATCTGCAAAAAGTACTTACCTTCAAAACAAAAATAATTGTGTTCCAAAATGTACATGACTGCCTCTAGAAGGAAAGTTGCTAAATCTTCAGGGACATCACTATCCTGCTCTAGCACCCTTTTTATGGCATCACAGCCCATTTGGGGCTCTATTACTGTATATGGTGATGTGACATCACATGAGCCCCAAAAGTAATGGGGTTGCCACATGATGTTTTTTATAGCATCCAGAATGTGAGTGATGTTCCTGAGATATGACAGCAACCCTGTGACATATTTTCTGTAAAAAAGAATCAATGTACTGTGAGAGGTTTGATGTAAGTGATGAAATACCTGAAATGATGGGTCTGCCTTGGGGGATGGGGGAGGGAGGGGGTGGGGTGTTCAAATTCTTATGTAATTTGGGTATGAAATAAAAGATCAGCACCCTTGGATCCTTTGTATCTAAGAATTCTAGTTATTTTTTTAGTTATTACTTTATTATCCGTCCCCTTCTGTAAGAGACCCTTCAATTCAGTAGCAAACCCTATGACTAGATTGCCTCCTAATCTCTGATAGGTATTTACATCACCTAGAAGCCTCTCCGCCTCAGCAATGTAGTGGAATGATCCACCAATACAATGCCTCCTGCCTTGTCAGCCATCTTTATGAGTTGTCTTTATTTGATTCAAGGGCTTTAATGCACTCCATCTTTTGTTTTGTGAGGTTGTTGTGGGGACATTTAAAACTACTGAGTTCTTTTCGAAATCTTTGTCACGGTAATTTATGACAAGATATAATATACACCAAATAACTGGGTTGAACTGAACGAGGCTTAGATATAATAAAGTATATTTATTCCTTAGATAGGTGAACACTACAAGATAGTACAATTAACAGACAAGAAGGTAACACTTACTTAGGGGTTGGAATGAAGAAGTTTCAAATAGCAATTCTCCAGCAATGAGGTATACATCAAGATGTAACAAGAAGACAAAGACTGTAGGGTTGACAACAGTTTAAATATCTTTGCAACCCTATTCTTATCATTGAGTGCAGACTATTGGAGAACAATTACCTGCACCCAATCTCAAACGTGGGAACATTGTTAACCCATGCCCCCCAGCTAGATGGCCCATGCGTACTGGGACCCTGAGGGTCTCATTTCTGTAGCCCCACACCCAAATCAGGGGCGCCGGGCAGTCTGCCAGATGGGGTATCTGGCAGGATATTCTTTGTTTGTAAGTGTGAGTTACAGCACCTACAAACCACTCCAGCTTCACGCTTCTCCGCCCTCATGTAAATAGTTAGAGTGGCTGAGTCTTTGATCAGGGGCCTGGTTCTTAGACATTGGGTCGCCCCCCTGACCATTTGCATTCCTTAGTGTGCAGGAATCTTAGCGGGCTTTTGTCCCTGCTTTGAAATACAGTATGGTTTTTAATATACAACCATATTAAAATACCCGGTTCCATTGGGTCCAGCGGGTCGAAATGGCCCAGTTCTTAATGCCGGAACTGACTCACCATAATGACCAAGTTTCAGCCAACTGCAACCTACAGAACCAGAGATATACAAATACAAGATAAACTGTTTATTTCTTTATTACAAATTTCTCCGCTGTAAAATAAATCTCGGTTTTCACTTATTCCCCATTGAAAACAACGGGCTCCGCCGCCATAGACTTTCAATGGTGAACCTCCGCCATTGGCGTCTATGGGAGTCTGCCGCCATAGACTTACAACGGGGCACCGCCGCCGATGAAGCCTATGGGACTTCTCCGCCATAGCCGGTCAATGGGAAACGGCCGCCATTGAAGTCTATGAGAAAAACTCACGAACCTTTATGGTGGTCCATACTCCGTCGGGTTGGTCGGAGAGGGTCGGGAATGGATCTGCGGTTATGCCGGAACAGTGACTGCAGGCACCCCAAACCTCAGCCATCTGGACCCTCCAGAACCGGAGATATGGGCTTATGGTTTTCAGGGTTTCGGACTTAGCCGTTTTCTCGTGCTGCTTCTTCCGCCGCCATTGAAACCTATGGCGCGACCCGCTCAGCCAGCACGACCCTTTCCGGGGGTCCTTGACTCTTGGACCCGGTGGTGGTCAAGTGAGGGGAGGCCTAGGAGCTAGGAGCAAAAATAATTTTATTCCTGGGTGCCCTAGAACCTAATATTCCCACGCCATTTGTCGTTGAACTTGGCCTAATAGTGATTAAACTCTTTTTCAGACAAAGTATCCGCTTTGCGGTTTGGACGGCTGCCAACCTATTCCTGGAGATCGCCGTCGAGGAATCTCAATTGAAGTCAATGGGCCCATTGACTTACAATGGGAAACCGCCGCTCCTCCTCTCGGACGCCACCTGCTGGTGTTCGAGGGAAACAGGTCCAAAACAGCTAGATCTGCCATTGAAATTAATGGAGCTCCAATGGCGGCCTATGGGACTCTGCAAAATGGTGCCTGAAAAGGCAGGAAAATTAAACAAAGGGCTATAATCACTTTCTACCCATTAACCCTTGTCCTCCCCGATGGATCCCAGTGTGTGTGTGGTACAGACACTTACATGGTGGAAATACATTACAACAGGAGAACATACATTTTCATGTTATAGCAAGGTGAAAACCACATTCCTGGACCGCAGTCCAGTTAACCCCTTGCCTCCCTGGTGAGGTCAGGGGTGGCCATAAGGGGGGCAACCCCTTTAATACCGGGCCAATACCCCTCTCCCTCTACAATCTTCCACAACCAACTTTGAAAAACTTTCAATAAAGTTACCTCTTCAGAACGTAGGATTGAAAGTGGATGGCACGTTGAAAGGTGAGTATGATACTACAACATTACTGACATTGTCCATGTTGGGAATGTCTGTACCCTCTGGCGCCGTTTCATAGATGACGTACTTTTTATTTGGGATGGCACATTGGAAGAATTGGCAGAATTTAAAGAATACATTAACAGCAATTCCCTTAATCTAAGATTTACATGTGAGGTTGACCCTCAGACAATACATTTCTTAGACCTGGTCATATACCTGAGGGTGATGAAATACAAACTAAGACTTACCACAAACCAGTTGACGGACATAACTATCTCTTAGTGTCAAGTCATGATGACCCTAGGTGGACTAGGAACATCCCCCAGGGTCAGTTTGCATGTCTAAAAAGAAACGGCTCTCAAAGGGAAGTGTTTGAGGAGCAGGCCTCTCAGTTAAAAACAACATTTCTACAAAGAAATTATAAAGAGCGTGATTTAAGAACAGCCCTAGATAAAGTGGAAGCATTGAATGGAGAGGACCTGGTTCAGTTTAGAGTTAGAAAAAAAGATGATGCAACTCTATATTCAAGGATACCTTTCATAACCGACTACAGTTTAATGGCACCAGGGATCAGACAATTAATAAAAAAGCATTGGCATGTATTACTTAGGGATGAACATCTAAGGAATATTTTTCCTAGTCATCCCCAGGTGATATTTAGGAAAGCCCCTAACTTAAAGCAGGTCTTAGCACCGAGCTGTTAGAGGAAAACTAATACCAAATCCAGCTGGCTTAAAGGCCTGAATGCCTACCATACATGCTCCAGCTGCGACGGCTGTAAATACAGAAAAAAATAAAGACAAGTTCAGATCCAATGTAACTAGTGTAGAATACGATATACAATCATTCATTAACTGCACTAGCAGTTTCGTAATTTACATGTTAGAGTGCCCCTGAGGACTTCAGTACATAGGGAGGACCAGCAGGCAGATAAAACGTAGATTGGTTGAGCGCATCTATAACATTAAGCAAGGTCTTACAACACACAGTGTGTCCAAGCACTTCAGATTAGTACATAATCAAGACCCAGAGGGTTTGAAATGTTTAGGCATAGAATGCCCCTCACCGAATTGGAGGGGCAGTAATAGAGTGACAAAATTATAAAAAAGGGAGACATATTGGATTTACCAATTAAAATCTTTGTCTCCCCTAGGTCTCAATCTGGATTTTGACCTGGGGTCATTCGTTAGGGATTAGAATATCATTCTATATCAGCTTTCTGTAATTGTGTATCAATCTACTCTCTATAAGTGGATCAGTTCCAGTCTATATAAATTCATTTTTAAGGATTTATATATATATCTATGTCCATCAATTCCAGTTTATCTGTTCTTGTCACTAGTGATTACTTATTACATGTCCCAATCCAATCATTGAAACATAAACTGTCCATCTGATCCAGCTATTAAGTGCTTTGTTGGATATAAAAATGTTATGTATGTTTTGGAGTATATTCCTGTACCTATTGTCCTTCCCCCATGTGTTTTGGCGCCTTTTTGTGTAGGATCATGCTTGTAACAGGGGACTTATCCCTGTTCACAAATGTGCCTTTAATCCAGCAGTGTGGTGGTTAACTGCTGGTAGGCAATTAACTAACACCACCTGGCTGATTACAGGTGGTAGAAAAAGCCTGACTCTGAGACAGGAAGAGAGACTCCTTAGCTCACATGTGAGCTGAACAAGGAAACAGAGCAGAGGTTCCTGAGTCTCCCAGGTGAGACTGACCGAGAGAACACAGATCTCTGGAGCTGACAAACAAGACTTCTAAACCTGGATGCTGATTATCCGGAGAAAAGGCAGCAACCCAGGAAACAGATAAGACTTTATTTTCCAATGACTGTTGTCTATATATATATATATCTATATGACTTGGGCTGATGAATAGCTTGGGTAGCCACCCAGTTAAAAGGGGCTGGAATATAAGGATACATATATGCCAAAGGGGAGCAGGTTTTGTTTGGCTCACTATTTCGCTTATGTTGATTTTTTTGCTGTGTTTAAAGCGACAGGCACAATAAAGCCTTGTTTTAATTTCACCTTACAACAGTCTCCATTGTGTACCTCTGCACATGTCCTCCTACAATGCTATATTGGTAGTGGTTGATCAATAACATATTGCCACATGCATTTTCACATATGAATATGTAACAAGACTGCAATTTTCATCTAATGGAACATTTTCATGTTGTATCTTTACATATATACTGTATCTCCTTTGTGACATCCTGTATGCTGTAAAAGCTTTGTATTTTAGTTCAAGATGGCAAATTAATATAATTTGTATGTCTAAACTCATAATTGGTACTTAATTAGGGAGCATATATAAAGGACCACCTCCTCACTAACTGTATAGTCCTGAGGAAGCGAGCATGTCTTGTGAAACGCGTAGGGTTATTAGCAGTGTGCTAGGAACAGAGGCCAATCATTGGAAGAGATATGCAGTGTTTAGAGGGAGTGTGCAGAGGTATCGAAGAAATCCAGGGCGCATCCAACGCGTCATCACATTGCAACACATGATACGTCATCGTGCACCACCACACAAGCATGCCTGAACGGGAGGCGCAGCCTGGAAGTAGATGCGAACCAGAGGCGACGGAGATCTCTGCAGAGCAGCTCGGCATCCCACGCGGAGACCGAGCACCATCATCCACACCATGCAAACCCACTGTGAGCCCAAAGACACCAGAACACTTGATCTATTTGGTCGACATACGCATTTTTAACAGAAAATCTGTGATTGAGATTCCAACAGTCTCCCATTTCATGTTTTATTTAATTAAAAGTCCTACGTTATTGTACCATGAGTTTTTATATTTTCTCTACCCTGTATTTATGCCAATCATAATGTACTTCCATCCCTTTCCCCTCTGGAGCTAAGTATGTATCTGTCATAAGTTACCACAGTAGGTGTTCAAAGTTGACAAAAGGGGGAGCGAAGTGCAGAAATGAGCTGGAATAGTGTGTAAACCATACAGACAGAAATGGATGTACAATTATATGTGTGGGGAATGCACACAGATAGAGGTGGAACACCAATGGTTTGGGAGAAGGGTTGAATGAGAAAATATTAGTAATATTACTTACACGGCCATGTGTAAGCATGGAATATGTAGAAGGTTTCTTTGAGAGATTTTTCTGACTGTCCAGTATCCAATTTCCCTCAATCCACGGATGATCACAGTAGCATGTGAAGGATATGTGAGATGTGAGTTTCCCGGTCACATGGGGGGTCCCTCAGTGCCGGACAGCAAACGCAGAGAGATAATAGTTAAAAAAAAAAAAATTATATATATATTTATTAAACAAAATAGCAATGTGCAACACACATCAAATAACTTCCTCCGACGGTGACAACGGATTCTAGAATTGCTACAGCACAGAATTGTTCCTGTTACCGCGTCCGGTATAAGCTGCTGGAATGCAGCTGGAACGCAGCAAATCCCAAGATGTAGGGTGGCTTTCAAGTGCAAAAATACCACACAGATGATAGCAACGCATTTCGCAGTGTCTACTGCTTCCTCAGGCTCAATGATTCTGTGTGGTGTCTCTGTTGGGCTTTAAAGGCTCCCCTCCTGATTGTACACTCAGATCCCTGCTGTGGGAAATGTGCTTACAATGTTCTGCTAATGCCCACCACGTCTTTAACAAGCAGATGGCCAGTAGCCATTTTGTAGTATAGAGGTATATACCATATATATTGCTTAACACATCGGTGCGCAATCTGGGGGGTGCGCCCCCTGGGGGGTGGGAGATTTGTCTGGGGGTGGGGGGGCGCGGGCCGTTGCAGAGGTCCAGCGCTCTTGCCCACCCAAGGCATTTCATTTTAATGCCGGGGGACCGTGCGAGGCCTCTGCAACCTCTACTTAGCAAGGTAAAGTCGGCTTCTGGACGCGTGACCATGGCAACGCGGCGTGAAATGATGCCGTGGGGTCATGTAACATCACGGTTGCCACGGTAAAGTGACATCAAATGATGCTGCGGGTCACGTGACGTGATGTCACATAACCCTGCGGCGTCATTTGATGCCACTTGAGGTAAGGAGGGGGGGGGGGGGGGGGGGGGGGGGGGGGGGCGACCGGCAGAGCAGGCAGGGGAGGCGCAGCATAAAAAGTTTGCATGCCTCTGGCTTAACATATATATTTAGAACAGAAAGGAAACTGAGCACACCAAAAGAAATGCAATAATTTATAAAAAATTCATTTAATTGACTGATTACAGTCACAAACCATATGACGTTTCGGTGTACAAACACCTTCTTCATTGATGCAGATAAAATGACACAAACCCTTATAAAGCTACCAAGTGACCCCACACCCACACAACCCCACCCACCTCCCTCCAGCTAGTCCAATCCGATAGGCTCCATCAGACACCGCCCGTCAAGCAGGTGCAAGTAGACTTCCTGGTAATGTCATGACATCATAACACAGCGCTGTCAGACCCAGGAGCACACTGGGTATTTCTTCAGAGAGAACTCCATTCTCATCAGGGAAGCATTATAGCTCCATGGAAACTGCTAGCCAATCAGGACGCTCCAGGGAGAGAAAAACACAGGCAGCTGCTGGAACAGAAATGCGAACGGGCAGTAGAGGGAGATTCGTGGCTACACCAAGTGACAATAGCCAATGAGAGCGCAGCTCAGCGCTCAATACCAAGGAACAGCACAACACTGTGAAAGAAAAACAGGCAATAAACAAACCACATAATGATGTGAGGCAACAAACCATCTTGTGGTCCATCAAGAGGACATAGAAACCTCACAATAAACTTATAGGTTACCCACTAAAGCATAACAGATTACAATATAAAATACAGATGAAAAGCCAGTGAACATCATAGTACTGACTACTTGGTAAGTACATCATCATGCACAAAAATTCTGAAAATGCAGGGCAACAACGCTAATAGCAGAGTTATATAGATAAGCCAAAGAAAAAAATCACAGAAAAAAAATGAATTGTATAGTGATCAGGAAAATAAAAATAAAAAATAAAATGTGTGAAAAAACAAACAAACAATACAAAAAAAATATGTAAAAATAGAAATAGACAAGGTGCCAAAGAGTTAGATCAGCATAAAAATGTATAAATGTAGTTTAAAGAAAACATGATAACTTAAAGTCATCATTTAGACCTGTAGGTTTAAGACTTTTTAAACAAAAAGTCCAAAAAGTCCAAACGGCTCTATATCTGCACCCAAAAATACATAAATCACTTATTGATCCACCAGGTCGCCCAATTATTTCGGCCAGAGAATCTATTTGTCAGCCTCTGGCAGTTTATGTTGATTCTTTCCTGCAAAGCAATGTCCAGAGGATGAGTTCCTACATTAAGGATACCAATGACTTTTTAGAGAAACTCTTTATAAAATCCAACTTGAGGAAGATGATCTCCTGGTATTTCTGGATGTTACCTCGTTATATATGAGTTTACCACATGACATTGGACTGGAGGTGATACGCCTAAAACTTGAGAGTGTGCACAAAGGAAAACCCCCCACTGACTTCCTAATGATTCTGTTAGATTTTATTCTTCACGAAAACTATTTTAAATTTGAACATTATTTCTATCTTCAACTGCAGGGGACTGCCATGGGCAGCAATGTGGCTCCATCATATGCGAACCTGTTTAAGGATACATTTTGAGACACTTTTTGTCTATCATTCCATCTACCATGAGCAGGTTCGGGTATGGTGGTGCTACATTGATGATGTCTTCATGGTTTGGAAAGGGGGTAATCAATTTATTGATTACCTTAATACTACACCTACTTCGATTCGCTTTATATCTTCTTGGAATGGGACGAATATCACATTTTTAGATGTATCCATTAATAGAAATGGTAATGATTTGGCAACTAATATTTTTCGGAAATCAACTGAAAAATACAATACTACATGCCAAAAGCCACCATCCCCTTAACCTCATTAACAATTTACAGTTTTCTCAGTTTTTAAGAGCCAAAAGAATAGTGAAGGATCCAGATGACACCAAATTAGCCATACAGGCAATGAAGGATCGTTTCAGTGAACGTGGGTATGAGGAAACCCTCCTTGATGAGTGTGCACTACGTGCAGAAGGATACACTCGACACACGGATAAGGAAACAACTGAGCAACGCTTAATTTTTCCCTTTGAATTTAATTCACTTTCTAAAGGGATCAAATACACCATAATGAAGCATTGTCGAATACTTCAAGCTGATCCTATAATAGGTGGTATATGTACCAACAACCCCATTCTGGCTTATAGGAGAGGAAGGAATATAGGTGACTCACTAGTTAAAACGGATGATCAAGAGAAATATGCAACTGAGCACTTCCTAAGCCTCAAAAAAACAGGATGTTATAAATGTAGGGGCTGCTCAGTCTGCAACTCTATGATCATTGGGGATACCTTTTACCACCCTATTAGTGGCAAAAAAACTCAAGGTTAACCAACTATTACCTGTGAAACAACACACGTTATTTATTATTTGAAGTGTCCTTGTGGCCTTCTGTATGTAGGAAAGACCACACGACCAATGAAGACCAGATTCATAGAACATCGTAGCAATAGTGAGCGGCTAGTTCTTGGGGATTTTAACTTCAATTGGCTTGACCCTAAAAACCACAAAATCCAGATACAAATCAAATCGCTTAACCTATCACAACTCATTTCCCAACCCACACGGACAAACCTGAAACCGCACAACCATTCCTTGCTTGACTGGATTCTCTCCTCAAATTCCAGCAGAATCCAATCCTCTGGCATCCTTCCTGACATTTTCAGTGACCATGCAATAGTGTACAGTGTAAGGAAAATTAAACCGCCCCAATCAAGCCCTAAAGTTCTCCTCACAAGAACATTTAGAAATTTTAACCCACAACAGTTTCTGGATGACCTTACCAACTGCCCTTGGCACAGAATCGATTTAATTCCCGACCCTGATTCTGCGCTCGACTATTTCAAGTCTGAGTTCTTAAATCTCTGTGATACCCATGCTCCACTATGCAGAATAAGGGTACTGGGTGCCCACCTTCCATGGGTTACACCTGACCTTATAGCACTCTACAAGTTCAGGGATGTCTTGTGGAAAAGCTACGAAGTAACTGGCCCTACCAAGGATCTCAATCACTACAGATGCCTGCGGAACATGTGCACAAGGCAATCAAGGCATGCAAAAGCACAATATTACTCTGACAATCTCCTCCAGAATACATCAAACCCAGCAAACTTCTGGAAGGTTATCAACAACATATTCCAGCCTTCTAACCATCAACAGCCAAGTAATATCACTAAGGGGGATATTACCCTGACAAACCCCACCGACATTGCAAATGCATTCAATGATTACTTTGTGGGGTGTGCTACTAACTTATTAGAGAAACGCAACCCAAACCACAAACCTGAATCTCATCCTGGGAGTACCCATATAGCCCCACCTCCTCCAAACACTGCCCACAATTTTAAATTTGGTCCAGTATCCGAAGAGGAGATTACACAAGCGGTCCTCAAATTAAAACTAAGCAGCCAATGTGGACCTGACCTACTACAATCTAGGTTCCTAAGACTTGGTGCCCCAGCAATTGCCAAAACAATTGCTTCCATAGTCAACTCTATCCTGTCTGCAGGCCATATCCCTAAGACCTGGAAAACTGCCAGAGTTGTCCCAATCTTCAAAAGTGGGGACAAAAACACTGTCTCAAACTGCAGGCCAATCTCCCTTCTCCCAATCCTATCCAAAGTCATGGAAAAATGTGTCCACTCCCAAGTAAGCGATTACAATAACAAGACAAATTTCCCTAGCCAATTCCAATCAGGCTTTCGCCCCAAACACTCCACGTTAACTACCCTGCTAAATGTTTGCAATGAAATCCAGTGTGGAATGGAACGGGGACAACTCACTGGTGCAATATTCCTAGATTTTGCAAAGGCTTTTGATACTGTTGATCATGCTATCCTGCTTAACAAACTACAGAGCTCTGGAATAGGGAAGCATGCTTTAAACTGGTTTCAGTCCTACCTATAAGGTAGATCCCAACATGTGTCCATCTCAGGCTCTAACTCCAACCTCTTGGATATCACCTGTGGCATCCCGCAAGGCTCTGTTCTGGGGCCCCTACTCTTCTCAGTGTTCATCAATGATCTTCCCCGAGCTTGAAAGGAAGCCTCAATACACATGTATGCAGATGACACAATCCTATATGCACACAGCCATAGCCTCTCTGACCTTGAACACATACTTCAGTCTGACTTTTTGAGACTCGAAAACTGAATTTCCCAAAATAAACTGTTTTTAAACACTGACAAGACTGTAACAATGGTATTTGGGACCAAGACTAAATTTTTAAAGCTTCCAGTGACTGAGCTCCAGATCAGAACCAACGCTAACACCACCCTAACTCCTGTTACTAGTTTTAAATACCTGGGCATATGGTTTGACTCCCACTTAACATTCGGAATGCACATTGATACCCTGACATCCAAAACCTATGCCAAACTAGGTGTACTTTACAGGAACAAATCCTCCCTAAGCCTGCTGGTCAGAAAGCGTATTGCACAGCAGATGCTAATGCCAATTATCGACTATGGAGACATAGTATATGGCTCGGCACTCCAAACCCACCTTGGCAAACTTGACACCCTCTACAATTCAACTTGTCGTTTCGTTCTCCAATGCAACTACAACACACATCACTGCGAAATGCTCAAAGAATTAGATTGGTCATCACTCGAGTCTAGGCGCAAAGTTCACCTTTCCTGTCTTGCCTTCAAATACTTTCTGGGCAAACTACCCACCTATCTGAACAAGCTCCTCACCCCTACCATGTGCAGCACTTATAATCTGAGATCTGACTCCAAAAGACTGTTCATGGTCCCAAGGCTCAACAAAGTATCCGGCCGCTCCTCCTTCTCTTACCGTGCACCCAAAACTGGAACAACATACCGGAGACTCTCACATCCTCCACCAGTTTAAGTTCTTTCAAAACTAAGGCTGCCTCACATTTTAATCTTGTCTGTAACTGTTACATAAGCCTATAATATACATCTTCTCTAACTGTGCATGCAATGTATTGTATATAATGTATACCCTGTTCATTTATGTAACTGTATTTGTAACCATAGAGAAAAATGCACGTTCTGTGAAACGCGTAGAGGTCACGACAGGTCACTCTGCGCGTATGCTGATAGGCTGAGACGACGTTTGCAGGGAGCTCTGACGGTGGTAACATCTCTGCGGTGGCGTGGTCCGAACCCACATACGTTCACCGCAGAACCCGTTTGGGGCTTCAGTGTAAGTCTCCGTCTCCCCATTTCAAGCCTCAGGCAGTTGTTCAGCTACTATTATAGGTAAATCTGGGTATATGCATCCCGTTTTTTTGAACATTCATGTATTTTTATTATTTTTTCATTTGTTTTGTTGTTTATAGATTTAGTTTAATAAGATACATTTTACTTTTGATGTGGTTTTTGTTTATTGTTACTTAAACCTGGATCTATAGCTTATGTGTACTGAGGTGGGGTTGAATCCCCTCAGTTATTTTCTGTTTTAATAAATATTTTACATCATTTAAATCCCTGGTGTGCATTGTGTGCATTTTTCTCTTTTTTTCATCTCAAGGTGCCCCCCATCTTGGGGGTCACCTTGCTTTAGGAGCTCATTAGGGAGACGCTCTACACACATGCTGCAAGGGGATTTATGCTTCCAGCAAACTATATACCTGCAGCATGAGCACTGAATTTCCTACATTCTCTGTATTTGTAACCATGTATTATTTGTCATATTAACTATGCCCAGGACATACTTGAAAACGAGAGGTAACTCTCAATGTATTACTTCCTGGTAAAACATTTTATAAATAAATAAATATCAAAAGGGGAGAAGATAATACTACCTTGCTTAAACACTGTAAGGAGTATTGGCATAATGTTTCAGCTATGAGGTTCATGGGCATTGAACAATTATCTCCAATAGGCAGAGGGGGGATATTGATAGACTTCTTTTGCAACTTGAGGCTTTTTGGACTTTTTGTTTAAAAAGTCTTAAATCTACAGTTCTAAATGATGACTTTGAGCTATCATGTTTTCTTTAAACTACATTTATACATTTTTATGCTGATCTAACTCTTTGGCACCTAGTCTATTTCTATTTTTACATATTTTTTTGTTTTGATTGTTTGTTTTTTTACATATTTTATTTTTTATTTTTATTTTTATTTTCCTTATCACTATACAATTCATTTTTTCTGTGATTTTTTTCTGTGATTATTTGGCTTATCTATATACCTCTGCTATTAGCACTGTTGCCCTGCATTTTCAGCATTTTTGTGCATGATGATGTACTTACCAAGTAGGCTGGAGGGCCACATACCACCTTGAGTTTGTGTCCATCATGGTATTTAACCATTTCCGGTGCGTGGTCAGTGACCAGGATGAAGTGCACCCCTGCGACATAATGCCTCAAGGCCTCAATTGCCCATTTTATGGCGAGGCACTCCATCTCAATGACGGAATACCTCATTTCCCTTGGGAACAGCTTCTGGCTGATGAACAATATGGGGTGTTCAACACCTTCAAATTGTTGGAACAGAACTGCTCCCAGTCCTACCTCGTAGGCATCCATCTGAATTATAAAGGGCTCCTTAAAATGTGGGCTCCAAAGAATGAGGCCCTCTGACATGCACTTCTTTAACGTATGAAAGGTGCTTTGGCACTCACAAGACCATCTAACTTGGATCGGGGCACTCTTTTTTGCTAAATCTGTTTGAGGTGCTGTAATCTCTGAAAAATTTGGTATAAACCGCTTGTAAGGGCCCGGATCTGCGTCTTTGTCTGTGGAGAGTATGGGCTAGGGTAAACACTGTTTTAATAAAAACTTTAGGGACTAATATTTGTCGAATGACCTCCCCTATTTGTGTAACCGTATTCACAAAATATAGGATGTCGTTCAGTAGTTTGAAATGTGGAAACACCCTTACACCTTGTTCATTCACTATGTTATTATTGACCCGTACCACCTTTTCATATTGTCTAGCCATAGCTGGGTCTTCCCTCTGCCTCTCACGGAAGTGAGGATGACCCAGGTCTGGCAAAATTCCCATATCAGTCTGTTCCCCATCCTGGTCATTTTCCACCATGACTTGTAGTCTGTTGGGCTGACAAACGTTACCTAGAGTCCCAGCCTTTTTTAACCAGTCCCCTTTCTCCGCATGTCTCTGTTTACGCGTCTTTAGGACGCTGTGTCTATGGGGAAAGATCTCTGGGGAAAAGGGGAACAAGTCCCTGGGCTTCTCTGGTACCGGAGAAGTAGGCTTCGCATGAGTAGGGGCCAACAATGTTCCGAAGTAGGGCCAGTCTCGGCCAAGTAGAACAGGGGCAGGTAGCCAGGGAGCAACTCCTACTAGTAGTCTAGCCTTTTGATCATTGATGCGGAGGAGGATGTTCGCCGTCGGGTATTTATTTGTATCCCCATGAATACATTCGATATTCCGTGGAGAGTCATAGGATAGTCAGTTGTTTGGAATTAGGCCCTCTAGGATCATGGTTTTTCCAGATCACGAGTCCCCCAGGGCTTTTATTGTTTTCCCCTCCTCTGATGCTGGGACTAACCACGGATCGTGGTCCCCTCGGAGAGAAGCTGCGGCAGTGGTTCTGCCATAGGAACAGTCCATACCATCCTCTCCTGAGTCAGCAAACTCAGTTGTTATCCGGGCCTCTTGACAAGGATCGGCGTTCGGACCTCTCTGCTGTGAGAAGGGATCTTCCCTTCTGTTTGGTGGTGGAATCATCTCCACCAGTTGGGTGACGGGAGTCCAGAGTCTCGGGGGATATTGTGGATGGCGTCCTCCCTTTGGTGATCCAATGGCCTTATATCCAGGATGGGCATCTCTGCAAGAATTTGTACCAGGACCCGTCCGAGATGGGAAAGGATCTTACAATCGGGTTGACTGAACATCCCGAGCTGGCGGGTGGTAGATCAATCAATTGTCTGCTTTTCTGACTCTGTCATCAACGGCAGCAGCTGGTGTTTGAGCAGGCCGATCCCAGCTACCCTCTTGGCTGTCTTCCCCAGAATGTTTTCCACCAAGTAGACCGCTGAATCTAAGGAAGTTACAGCATGCCTTTTTACCCAGGAGTGGGAGGAGGGGGCTAGTATCTGTATGAACTGATCGAGCACAAACTGTTCAAGGATCTCTGCCTTGCTATGATTCTCTGGTTGTATCCACCTGATACATAAGTCTACTATGCGGTGGGATATGAAATGTGGTCTGTCTCTGTTTGTGTATTTGATCATGTGGCACCACTGTCGGAAGGCCCCCAGGGTGAGGCCTAGGAGAGCCAGAATAGCAGCCTTTAGTCGCTGATAGTCCATGGCCTCGTCTGCCGGAAGAGCCTGGTAGGCTGCCTGAGCTTCTCCTATAAGGTGTGGAGCCAGAGTCGTTACCCAGCGATCCACTGTCCAGCAGTGGGCCATAGCCACCCTTCCAAAAGTGATAAGGAATGCCTCTGGGTCTTCTGTTGTCTTCATTTTAGGCAGCAGCTATTTTGAATTTCTGGTTTTACTGAGGCTGGACATGGAGCCAGCATTTGGAGGAGATTTTCTATTTGCTGAGCATGCCTCTCCTCTCGCTGGGCCTGCATCTCATCTCGCTGGCTTGTCGCTCAGTTTGCCGAACCAGCATCTCATCTCTCTGGGCTTGTCCCTCAGCTTGTCGGACTTGCATCTCATCTCGCTGGGTTTGCTGGTGCAGAAACTGAGAAAACATTTCCTCCATTTCTTTTTTTTAAATTTGTGTGGCCCTTTGGATACAGGGGCCATCTGATCCCACTTCTGACACCACCTGTGGCTGGATGGCCTGTAGACGAGGTCAGACAAAATCCACTTGTGCAGTTTCAGGGTAAACCAAATGTTTAGTGGTTTTATTTCTCCACAACACAAATAAATATTTGGGCACACAGTCCCTTTAAGGCAAAACAAAACTCATAAAAACAATGCCTACTCCCCAAAGGGAGATCTTGATAAACATTCCAGGCCCTATCTATCAGGCTGGCTGGCTATGTCCAGTTCCCGAACCCTAAACACATACCACAATAGTTATGGAACAATATTAAAGTCCTTACTGTATCTTTGTTTGGGAATCTCTGTCCTTAGAGAGAGTTTAGAAAATCCTTCTGGATAGGAGCTTGCACAGGGCAACTCTATAGTCTGAGTCAGCCACCTACTACAAGCCGTAGCCTCCTTACCAAGCTGGTTGTCCGCTGTCCCAGCTTATTTCCTGATTGCCCAAGTATTCTTACAGTGTTAACCTTCTGAGTGCTGGATGAAGGACTCAGATGTAAGTTTCCCAGGCATGATTATCAGTACCTGACTTGACCATGTCACAAGAAGGAAAGAGTCTAATGTCACCACTCAGCAACATGCTTTGGTGACTGGATAGATGGTAGAACCATTTACGGTGATGGAAAAAGGGGATATTGGGTCAGGTTTAAGTGGAATAATGAGGAGCTCAGTTTTAGCCATACAGGCATACCCCGGTTTAAGGACACTCACTTTAAGTAAACTCGTGAGTAAGGACATATTTTCAATAGCCCCATACCCCTGTGTCTGTACACTCGCTTCGCGAGTATGGACACTTATTCTGCCCTACAGACCACCGTAGTAGTGATGCACTGATTCACCTCGCCCAATAGGCACAAGGCAGCTCACGCATGCGCCTGTCAGCACGTCCTGAACAGCAATACCAGCTCCCTACCTGTACCAATGCATCGATAAGTGGGAAAAAGGTAGTGCTTCACTTTAAGTACATTTTCGCTTTACATACATGCTCTGGACCCATTGCGTACATTATTGCGGGGTATGCCTGTATTAAGTTTAAGGTGGCAGATTGCCATCCACAAGGATATAGCCAAGATGCAATCAAAAACTTTAGACTGGATTGAGATGTGAGGGTATGGGTGGATAGATATATCGGTGTATTATCTGCATAGATATGTTACCTGAGGCCAAAAGAGTTGATGAGGTCACAAAGTGATTGTGATGATCAGGGGTAATCTGGCCTGTAATAAAGGGGTTATACCTGGCTAGTTACCCCTAATTCGTGTGGGAAGAGAAAGGGTTAATGTATCATGTACTATGTATGTGTATTCCAAAGCCATTTTATTCCCTGTGAATTCAATTCCCAAGTCTAGTTAAGCAGGCAAATGAGGTAAAGTGTTTTGTGATATGGGTAAGCACTGTGATGTAATTTGGGAGTCAGCCCATTGGATTATGTGACTGTATGTACTCATTTAGAGGCTGTAGAGTTTGGCGATCTGAAGATATCTACCATAAGTAAAACAAGAGGGTATAACATCTGGACAGCGTGAACCTTAATGGAAGACAAAGAAACAGATGAAGGCATAGAGCAGAGCTGATTTTGGCAAGGGGAGGAGAGGAGGAGACCATTTTATTTAATAGATATCTATACATATATATTTAGGCACTGTACCGTGTATAAGTTTCACTGGATGTGCACTGAGCTCTGTCTGTGTTTTATGTTCTGTCTCTGGTTTTAAATTTATATTGCCATGCTCAGTAGCACTCCTCTGTGACACATATATGCTTATATATATGTTGTGGTTATTTTGGGGGTTCAATATGAGCTTGTAGGTGTCCTGTATGTTTTACAATTCTTGTTCAGCTAGTCTTAGCTGATTGGAGGGTGGCAACCTCCTACCTAATTTAAGCTCACCCCTCCCACATTTAAATGGTTAAAAGCTCACTCCATAGCATCTCCCACTCTCAGGGGAACTTGCTTGCTTGCAGTATGATAGTGACAAATCTAATACAGAGTGCTTTTCCTTGTAATGTACAGGTTAATAAAAGCTTCAATCAGACTTATAACTATGCAACTCATTTTTACAGATTTATTATAAATCATTCTTCCAGGTAATGCACAGGTTATTAAGAATTTACATTAGTGTTAGGGACCCTTGAGATGTGGTCTGTCTTGTAGTGGCTTGGGGGCTTACAGCAATTTGGCCAAAATGTTAAACTAAAAGACCATTTTATTTAATAGATATCTATACATATATATTTAGGCACTGTACCGTGTATACGTTTCACTGGATGTGCACTGAGCTCTGTCTGTGTTTTATGTTCTGTCTCTGGTTTTAAATATATAGTGCCATGCTCAGTAGCACTCCTCTGTGACACTTATATACTTATATATATGGTGTGTTTTTTTGGAGGGTTCAATATGAGCTTGAAGGTGTCCTGTATGTTTTACAATTCTTGTTCAGCTAGTCTTAGCTGATTGGAGGGTGGCAACCTCCTACCTAATTTAAGCTCACCCCCTCCCACATTTAAACGGTTAAAAGCTCACTCCATAGCATCTCCCACTCTCAGGAGAACTTGCTTGCTTGCAGTATGATTGTGACAAATCTAATACAGAGTGCTTTTCCTGGTAATGTACAGGTTAATAAAAGCTTCAATAAGACTTATAACTATGCAACTAATTTTGATAGATTTATTATAAATCATTCTTCCTGGTAATGCACAGGTTATTAAGAATTTATATTAGTGTTAGTGACCCTTGAGATGTTTGCTGTGTAGTGGCTCAGGGGCTTACAGCAATTTGGCCAAAATGTTAAACTAAAAGACCATTTTATGTAATAGATATCTATACATATATATTTAGGCACTGTACCGTGTATAAGTTTCACTGGATGTACACTGAGCTCTGTCTGTGTTTTATGTTCTGTCTCTGGTTTTAAATATATATTGCCATGCTCAGTAGCACTTCTCTGTGACACTTTTGTGCTTATATATATGTTGCGGTTATTTTGGGGGTTCAATATGAGCTTGTAGGTGTCCTGTATGTTTTACAATTCTTGTTCAGCTAGTTATGTTCTGTCTCTGGTTTTAGAGAGTAAGAGCAGAAAAGGTCGTGCACAACCAGAGACTTGTTTGTCAGAGAGTGGACATTCCACATGGCACAGAACAAGGGAAGAGAGAAGGAACAGAGACAAGGAATTGGTATTAAGTTAAATGGGTTAATATCCTTTTCAGGGAGGGAACAGGAGGCAGGGAGATGTGGGCAAGAGCAGGTGTGTCTGTTGCTGGGTCCAGGATTAGGAGAGATGAGAGAGAGAGATGAGAAAGAGATGAGAGAGAGATGAGAGAGAGATGAAAGATGAGAGATGAGAGATGAGAGAGAGGGATGAGAGAGGGGATGGATGAGAGAGGAGAGGGATGAGATAGGAGAGGGATGAGATAGGAGAGGGATGAGATGAAAGAGAGCGAGAGAGAGAGAGAGACAGATGAGAGAGACATTGGACAATATGAGGAGAAGGGGTTGAAAGAGCAGGTGTATAAATCAGGCCCGGGAGGGCAGTGTAGCACTGAAGGTTAAACAACAGCTTAGAAATGTATAAATGTTTTAGACCACAGAGCAGCCAAATTAGCTTTTCATTCTCTTGCTCCTCATCAATGTAGGAATGCAAAAGTATTGATTCACATGGATAACAAAACGGTGGTGTCACACATAAACAGAATGGGAGGCACACACTTCAGATCTCTCTGTACCAAGGCTCAAGAAATCTGGTCTTGGACACCAGCCAAAGAAATTCTCTTGTTAGTGTAACACATTCCCCCCCCCCCACACTTGCAGATAGAGTGCATGTGAGGGGAATCTATATGTATTACCAGGTGTGTGTGGTGCTTTTACCTGTCAGGTTCACAGGAGGCCTGAACCTCCGCCAGTGAGAGCCTGGGGTGTATCCTCTGGAACGATATTACGTAAACAGCGCCTCCACCTGTGTAGGATTCTAAGGGTAGAAAGACCCCATAACACAGGACCTCATACACAGTAAGCACATACACCGGAGTATATATAAAACAGTTTACTGTATGTGCAACAGAACACAAACATATCACATCACAATATGACATCAACAGCAACCTTAGTGTCACCCTGTAACACTGGCCTCAAGGGCCCGTAACCCACACCGTATATCAAGAGTCCCAAGTGTCCCCAGAGTCCCCCTCCCACCCAAGTGTGAGACAGAGCTGCCCACTAAGATGAGATGAGGTTGGTGCACTTTATGACTTGACTGTTACCTGCCAGGTGTGTTCACACCTGGGCACGCAGATGCTCTGTACTTGAGATCCCTTTCCTGAATGATGATCCCACGTTGCTTCCGCCTCTGTGATGGATGGCTCCTGCACGGAGTGACCCACCACGTAACAGTCTCTGCCTCTTGGAGAGTTCTGGTTCCAGACCACACTTATGCACTGATCAGAGCACGCAGCACTGCAGCTGTGTCCCTGACTAAACTGATTGCTAAACGGGCAAAGTCCCTAACTGCAGGGGCCTTCCCTAAAGCAGCCACAATCTATGTGGTGAATTGGGCCTAGCTGGGGCCTAGGGGGGTAACCTGGTGTAAGAGCCACTTGCTCCCTACACACAATACCTCCCGCTACCTTATCCCAGCACCAACTGACTCGCATGGTCTGTGTGCTACAATGTATCTCTCCAGCAGGAGAAGCTGCAAGCCCTATTGTCTCCCTGGCATCAGGTGGCCTATATGCCTCTAAGCATTCTGGGGGCTGTAGTCCTCCATGTAGTCCTCATTGGGGTCGCGTGCGTGATGTGTAATGGCCGCTGCTGCTACTAACTGCGTATGTGTGAACTGGGTGATGTTCCTGACTATGTAGTGCCTCTTCTGCCACTTCTCACTCCCTGTAATGGCCGCCGCATCGTGTCTGCGCATGAGCGGACACAATAAAAATGGCGACGCCCTGTCACTGATGTAGCCGGGAGCCCCCAGCGACGTACTCACCCCCGCAGCATCCCCTATCTGAGTGAGGGTGAGTAAGGGAGAAAGGTGAAACCGGGGAGCCAGAGGTGACCTGGCTACATTAGCAATGTATGTCCCAGGAGAAACAAATGAGTCAGCAGATGCATAATCATACCAGAAGTTAAGTCTCATTGGGTTAACTCTAAAGAGGGAACTATTCATATTAATAAAAGAGACATTTGGGGAAATGGATGTGGATCTGTATTCCACTCCATCTTCTGCTCAGATACCCAAATTTGTGTCACAGGTCTTGATGGATGGTGCATGGAAAATGGATGTGTTGCTGTTCCCTTAGACATCCCTAATAATGTCATACAGTTTTCCTCCCCGATCTCTTATCCTGAGGGTATTACAAAAAATAAAAATGGACAGGTCAAACCATTAGTCTTAATATACCCTGCTTGGCCAGCAAACCCCATTTTCCCATTGATCCACATGCTCAGGAAGGGTTCTGCCTATCTTACTGAGGTATACACTCAGTTGATTCCGAGGCACAGAGGCTCTCCTAAAGGAGCTCCCACAATCAAATTGGGAGATGACTCTATTGTAGATAGACATCTCTTTAATTAAAAGATCAGGAATTAATTAACTCCTATGTAAGACCATGGACCAGGGAAATATATAATGCTATAGGAGTTAACATTTTGGCATGAGGCTTACAAACCTGAAATTAGAGCACGTAGGGATGAAGGAGCGGCTCAGTGAGTATTAGGGCTGGACCCCGCTGGCTACTGCAGCGCCCGCTGTGGCGGACGCTGCAGGAACGAGAGCCCTCCACTCAATGGTGCCAGGCCCGCGGCGAGGGGGGGCCGCAGCGCTGTGGCGCTAATTGCTCCTGCTCTCAATAGAATTGAGAGCAGGACTCGCTATGGAGCGCTAAGCCATGCCCCCCGGCGGTTCAGCCAATGAGGGCAAACCTGCCGTATGACATCATGGCCGCACCCCGTCACTCCCTCGCCACGCCCCCCGTCTTTTGGTCTGCAGCTCCCTGCAGACCGGGGAATCGGCTGCACGCGCCGCCAGTCTCGCGGGCGCGCGTGCAGCGGACGTACTGGGGCCTCAGCCTAAGACACTGACTTTGAAACCACTGACATTGGGTTTGAACCTGGTTCAATTCCTGGTGTCAGCTCCTTGTGAACTTAGGCAAATCCCTTTTCTCTCCCTTTGCCTCAGGCACCAAATCCATATGTAACCCCTCTTTGGGATTACCCTAAGGGGTTAACTGTGTATGCCCACATAGAGAAATGCCCCCTCCCCTTCACATGTACTGCGGTTACTTAGCAGTAGCTAATACCCTCCCCTTCTGCCTCGAAACAGAAACATAAGGCTGGGATATAAATAGTAAGGGAAAGCTTCTGTAACTCAGACCCCAAGAGGAGTTGAAGAAGAGTGATCTCATTGTGAATAATGTATTTATATTCCTATGTTTAGGATAGGGTAAGGATTCCCTTTTATTGCTTTCTAGTTAGGGAGAGTAGCAGAAAGTGAATCCCTATGCTTCTCCCATCGGCGAACCATAGATGGTGAAAAATATGCACAGTGAAACCTAAGTCTGTATGACAAAGGAGACTTTTGGTTGCATTTTTTAATCAAATCATGACAAGCCTGCTAACCAACGTCAAGGTAAGTCTCAATAGCAGGTCCCTATGCTAAATGCATACAAATGTTTGTGAATCATGTGAATTATGTGAAATATGCCCTGAAGGTGTTACTAAAGAAAGCATATGCTTCTGTGATGTAGTGCAGTTAAAAACTGGTATATACCAGTAAAGATACTCACATATAGGTAAGTCTTAAGACACTCACTGCTTGTGAAGTGGAAAGTGACATAGAAAGTGAACTTGCAGAGACCTTACTTGGAGAGTATATACCTTGAAGGGCGGGGCTAAACCTCCCACAAGCTGCTCAATAAACAGTTACAGGAAGATTGGCTAAATGCATTAATCACACCTTAATAGTGAGGCCTTCAGGGAATATTTCACATAATATGTGTAACACCCCTATCCCTCCCCCCCCCCTCCAGCAGCAGGGATAGGGTGTATAATAAATGTGGGTAACATTGTCACTTCAATCTGTGTACCTTTGATAGGGTTTGTACGGTTTGTACCTGCTCTAAAGGTGTGAGTTAGTTAAGTCGTTATATTTTCTTTCTCAGGGTACCTTCTGTAGATTCAAGCGAGGCTGTGATGAGGAGAAATAAAATAAAAATAGAAAGGCGCCAGAAACTTTTAACCGATAGTCTTTATTGTCAGCATCAGCCATTATTCATCAAGACAGGTTTATAGCGTATAGATAATCTGGTATCACACCTTAGGCATTCTTCACTCTGAAGTCTTAGGGGCCTATTCTAGAAGCCTTGATAAAATCTCACGTTTGGCATGTTGCCACCGGAGGTTTTGTAATTTTAGGTGTAGCCATGCATAACAATGTCTACAAGTCATCTCTCCTGCTGGCAGTAAAAACCTGGTAAGTTACAGGAACGCCAGCAGTAATCATGGAGGTTTGCCCTCACACCCTGGTGAGGTGCCCTATGTATGGATGGGAGTGGCTACATGCTCTGAGTCCCTAGTTAGTGACATCAGAGATGTGCCTGCTTCCTGAGGTATATAAGGCACTGCACTGCCTAAAGTTAGTGCGTGTGGTTGCTGCGGGTTGAGGTTCAAGGTGAAGGTGAAGCAGCAAGTTCAAAGGTGCCCACTAGTGCAGTAACTAGTGGCACCATTCTATATCCAGCTATAGAAGGCCAACTGTGTCCAGGGACCTGGCACAGGGGAGACCTCCCTGCGGGGAGAGGGAATCCCACTCCATTGGGAGGGCGTACCTTTTAAAGGGAATCACGAAAGGATGTGCGGCTGAGACAATAACTGTGAGGGGCGGCTAGCCCTTATCACAACGCACAATAAAGATGGCTTGCTCCACGAGAACACCATGGTGTGAGTCTGCCATTACTCTCCTGGGGCCCTCACCACCAAGAAGGAGTTCCTCATCAGGACCCTCTACGCATAGATCATGATGAGGTGGAGGCGCTGCACGTGATGTAAGTAGGACTCGCACCCACTACCTCAGATACCTGTCCGCCTTGACATCCCCCAATACCATCAAGCGGGAGACTCAGGAGTCCTGTTGCCTACAGGTGCACCACAGACACGAGCATGTAACGGGGCTGGATAGACCACAGGGGCCAATGTGAGATTGGGTGGGTCAGACCAGACACGAACAGGCATTACAGTTGGAGGTGCTTTTGAGCTACCTGTCAACAGGACAGGCTTTTGCTAGGCTCACCAGGAACGGTAAGAGTGTCTGCTGCCACTTTGTGCTGCATAGGGAAGGAGCCAGGGGTAGTCATGGAAGGCCGCGGAAGACGTGGAACGCATAGACGCCCTGGGATTCTTAGGTCTGGAGCCGGGCTATAGCTGTCCGAGTCCCTTGAGGTAGTACTAGTGGTAAGACGCCTAAAGGGATAAACTGGTAACTTAGAGCAGGAATCCTGGAGAGGGTCTGCGCTAGACTGACCAACAGTAGGTAGACGCCAAAGTATTGCATGGACGAACCAGAGTACTCTAGTCCATTTCAGACCACTGACGCTGGGAGCACAGACTGGGAGGAAGGAGATACCGCAGACACAGAAAGAGAGAGCCTAGCCTGAGGTAGTGCAAACACGGGTCAGGTTTACATTTGGTACACAAGGTGGTGCACAAGGCATTTTTATTGCAGCTGCCCCGCAGAGTGGAGCTCCATGTTCAATAATTCAAGACACAGTAATCGAACGGCGCCCGCCAGAATGGAGAATCCGAGCGGTGCGGAAGCTCAAGTATGGCTGACGGAGGCCGAGGGAGAGAACGAATATGAGAGGATGTGTGAGGAAGAGGAGCCCACTATAGAGGAGACTTTTGTGAGCCTGTTGTGGAATGGCGTGAAAACAGTGATGGTGCCGTGTATGGCCTGCTTCGAACCTTGGGGAACTGACACTGAGGATAGTGAAGGGGACAGTATTGTGAAATGGGAGGCACGTAATGGACTTGCTTGTTATATACAAAACAAACAATCGAATGCTACCTCAAAAATGAATCCGAGTGACAGTGCAATTCAAAATGGCGGGTCCCGCGTCCCTGGGAGACAACCGCGTGGGCCAGTTGCAGAGAATATTGCAAAAGCTCAATCTGCAGAAAGTTGGCCAGGAGTGGCGCCAACGGAGAGACCCCGCCCTGTTGGGGGGTATGGCGCGAAAGCTGGAGCCGCGCCCACATGGACTGTGACTAGTTACGTCCCTGTGCTGGGCCAGCCTACAAGTCTACGAGTCATCCCCCAAGTTTCAATCCGGGGGAGTGGTTTCCTGTCTTGGCGGATGCAGATGGAGAAAGCTGGAGGAAGGGTTGGTGACCCAGTCCCTGCCCTTCAGTTGCGAGGAACCAGCAAGTCGTACAGACCACTAGTGCGAGCACCTCCATTGGTGACTATGGCTTGCAAACAAGAACCAGGGCCTTTGATAACAACGCATCCCTACTCGGCTCCAGGAGGCTTCCTGATCCTCCGAGTAGAGGGCGTAGAGACAGTAGCATGCTTATGCTTGCATGTCGACTGCCGGGCGGAGCGGTGAGCTCTACCGCACGATGCGCACAGTGTGGACTACAATATCTGTGGCCCATGCCAACCTTTGTGCCGATTCAAGCAGTAGAGACAGCAGAAGATGCCACTATGCTGGCTGCGGAACTTCCTGGTGCGCTATGGAGGGAGGCTACGAGTCCCGGTGAACAGGGACCCGCTCTGGTAATCAAAACAGAGCCGACCGAGAAAATCGGTCACCAACACGGTGATAAGAGGGGGCCGTGCCGCAAATCACCAGGCGGAATGCCCCGGCCAAATGCCAAATTGGAGTCCTCGGATGTGGAGTCCCCCAGTATATTTGCCATTACGACCCGACTGCCGGCGTACCACAGCAGCAATACGACCAAAAGAGTGCCACTTACCGGTGTCGGCAAAGAAAGGAGCAGAGTGTCGCCCATTCTGCGGCGAAGTCCCACGGCCGTGGTGACCAGCGGGTCCGATGGCGGCAGGTCCACTCCAACGCCCCGGAGTGGTAAGCAGAGTCCATGCTTATCCCTGGCATCCAAAATAGTGGTGGCGGGGGAAGGAAAGAGCCAGGCCCCGGCGGCGCCACGACGGAAAAAGGCGTTGCCGGATATCGTGGTGGAGGAAGAGGTCTCGCTTGGGGACCCAACCCAAGATGGCGGCGGAACACGTGCGTGCCTGGACATCGCTTCCGGTGGAGGGGCGAAGGAGATGATCATGTCCCATAGTTCCAGCAGTGGAGGTCGGACAACCAAGTCCAAGAGGAACGGCCGATCCACGCAGCGATCGAGGAGTCGGGAGACCAGAGAGACGGAGAGTCCCTGCGGCGGAACCGGACCAGGTAGCGGAGACGAGCGGGTCCTAACCCCGTGGATACTGACTGTGCGGCCCTATCCCCAAACCCCAGTTCTAGATAGACCCCAGGCCCTAGTTAAAGTCGCAGCCCCATTCACTTTCCATTTTGGGTCATCTTCTAGTTTAGGGATGTCAGGGGAGTCACGGGTCGCTTCCAATGAACGGACTGGGAGCCTGGACTATGGAACCTCTGATGATGGGTCAGTGGGAGGAGGGAGGATTACACAACAGGTGTCGGTGTCCAGTGACTGTCCCAGTAATGTGAGCGTTACTATTGGGAGCCAGAAAAAGGGTTCGGACAATCAAGTACCGTCCGAGTGTACATCGGGCATATCTTCCAGGAGTGGGCCAGAAGAGGAAGAGCTAGAGGAGGTATCACTGGAGGAAGTCAGGGAAACCCGATGGTGCGCCCCCTTATTTGAAGGATATGTGCCCTGGCTTGATAGAACCTGGTTCATCATAGATCGGGAGGGGGTCATAGATCATTGGTGGGCTAAAGGGGAGTTTACGGAGGAGGATCATCTCAGGGAGATCCAGGATAGATGGTTTAAAATTGGGTGGGGATTTATAGAACCCCGGGGGCCAGATGGGTTGGATCATCCGGTGGATCCCGATGAACCCCTGTCCTGGGTGTTGCCAGGAAGAGTGGGCAGTGCTAAGCTGACAAGGGCCTGCCGAGCAGAACGGGTCATTATAGCTAAATATAAACGAACCCATGGGCTAGAATATCCATATGTTCCCGAACCCCTCATGCAGGAGATAGAGGACCGCCGGGATGGGTGGCTCAGGGAGGATATTGAATATTACATGGTTGCCAAGGAGGTGCCATCACGGGGCCCCAAGCAGAGCAACGAATATCCCAGTTGATGCGAGTCTGGAGTATTGGGCGCAGCATCTATATGCATAAGGTGGTGTATAGAGGGGAGCATTGTTTGCCTAGGGAGTATTATGTAACAGTGACTGACATGGCGGGCAGAGAAGTGAAGAAGCCAGATCCTTGGCACTATTATTAGGGAGGCAGAAACTGAGGTCTGGGAAAAGAAATCTTGAGCGCCCCTGCTGGTCAGTGAGCGCTGTGTTATATTTCTAATTTCGGATGAAAAGCATTGTTATGATTTATGATGTGTGTTCCTTTTGCAGTGTTTCCTGGAAAAAGGTACACCAAATTTAGGTCCCAGCTGGGACGGTGGGAATTCACCAGGGGGAGTGTGTAGCCATGTCTACAAGTCATCTCTCCTGCTGGCAGTAAAAACCTGATAAGTTACAGGAATGCCAGCAGTGATCATGGAGGTTTGCCCTCACACCCTGGTGAGGTGCCCTATGTATGGATGGGAGTGGCTACATGCTCTGAGTCCCTAGTTAGTGACATCAGAGATGTGCCTGCTTCCTGAGGTATATAAGGCACTGCACTGCCTAAAGTTAGTGCGTGTAGTTGCTGCGGGTTGAGGTTCAAGGTGAAGGTGAAGCAGCAAGTTCAAAGGTGCCCACTAGTGCAGTAACTAGTGGCACCATTCTATATCCAGCTATAGAAGGCCAACTGTGTCCAGGGACCTGGCACAGGGGAGACCTCCTGCAGGGAGAGGGAATCCCACTCCATTGGGAGGGCGTACCTTTTAAAGGGAATCACGAAAGGATGTGCGGCTGAGACAATAACTGTGAGGGGCGGCTGGCCCTTATCACCACGCACAATAAAGATGGCTTGCTCCACGAGAACACCATGGTGTGAGTCTGCAATTACTCTCCTGGGGCCCTCACCACCAAGAAGGAGTTCCTCATCAGGACCCTCTACCTGCATACGCATAGATCATGATGAGGTGGAGGCGCTGCACGTTATGTAAGTAGGACTCGCACCCACTACCTCAGATACCTGTCCGCCTTGACATCCCCCAATACCATCAAGCGGGAGACTCAGGAGTCCTGTTGCCTACAGGTGCACCACAGACACGAGCATGTAACGGGGCTGGATAGACCACAGAGGCCAATGTGAGATTGGGTGGGTCAGACCAGACACGAACAGGCGTTACATAGTTATCATGGTATTCAGAAAGAATCTGAAACCATGTGATAGCAAAATGACCAAACCTTACGATGAGCAGCAATGTGATCTCAGCCTCCCTCAAAAGTTCTCACCCGATCTTCTGTAATCATGCCCAGGCGCAGAGAGAGCTGCGCAGAGAGAGCTGCTCAGAGAGAGCTGCCTCTCCCTGCACATATCTCTCCAGCGATCGCAGGGATTTTATAAAAATGTTATTTTATAAAAATGTAGTACTGGGCTCTGTCTGTGTTTCATGTTCTGTCTCTGGTTTTAAATATATATTGCCATGCTCAGTAGCACTCCTCTTTGACACTTATACGCATGTATATATATGTTGTGGTTACTTTAGGGGTTCAATATGAGCTTGTAGGGGTCCTGTATGTTTTGTAATTCTTGTTCAGCTGGTCCTAGCTGATTTGGAGTAGGACTCGCACCTTTGCATATGTTAGTAGATTAGCTGAGGGACTCCCATGGTGGTCTTGTGTATTTTCACACTTCATTATGCTGTATGCGGACTACTCTGCTTGTGATTCTATGACCTAGATAGCGTCAATTACATCTACATTGCAATATACTCACTGGCAATTTCATATCATTGTAAGAGTGACTACAACAGATTTATTGTGTGGTAATAGCAACTTTATTGCATATAGCAGGAGGACAACATTAACAATTGCTAAATAACATATCCCACAATGTTGTAATAGTCATTACCATAGGCACATACTAGTGGACAACAGCAGACAGCACCGCGTGTGTATTTTAATATTTTATTATCACTGTAGATTTAGATTCACCTTGATTTTTCACTATATATAAAACTACAAAAATTGGTATGTGCTGGTGCACCAAAATGTACCTTTTGAAGGCACGTGACTATATCACGGGCTCTTTTCTATTAGATACTATGTTTTATCTTCAAAAGAAGGGGATGTGCCCTATTAAAGACAAATGCTGGTGTTTTTATCCAAGATCAGAGTGGCAATGTTCAGCATGAACTAGACAAATAGAAGAGTTCAAGAAAGGCTAAAGAAAGGGAAGTGACAAAGATTGGGATCCTTGTGGGCTAGGTGTATGGCTTGGATCACTGGGAGCGATACTGACGAATGTTTTGCTGTGTGTGTTAATGGTACTTGTTGTCATATATGTGTGTGCCATTGCTGCAAAGGTATGATCCACAAATGTGCTACCCCCCTCTTCCAATCTGATGCCACTCTTTGCAGATGCCAGAAACAGCAGTCCCCTGAAGAAAGAAAATGCCAATCACAATGGTTTAACTCCAAAAGACATTCTGGCCACAGCACCATATGAGACTATGACAGCAGGGGCAGGCGCCCTTCCCTCTTTACTCCGGTGGTATACTGTAATTGCATGTATTGCAAATCGCAAACATTTGCATTGCAGAAAAATATTTTTTGTAGAAAACAAAAACGTGGTTTAGGATGTTGAGCAATATTGTTTGCATTGCAAAAACATTTGTGCAAACATTTTGCATTGCAGAAAAATGTTGTAGCTCTAAATACTGGTACAATAAATGCATTTGCAAACAACTGGCTGTAAAGACGTGAGCAGAGGTACGCAATGGAGACCGTTTAAAGTGAAACTAAAATAGGCTTTATTGCGCTTCCCTTTAACACAGCAAAAGCATTCAAAATAAGCAAAAGAAAACCTACTCCACTTTGGAGAATATCTCAACATGAGTCCAGCTCTCTCTAACTGGGTGGTAGTAAGATAATTACCAGCCCCATATTATATACATATATACATATACAGTATACAACAGTCCCATAAGAAAGTCTTATCTGTTTCTTACAGTTGTAGGGGAAGTCCTCTCTGCTCTCCTGGGCAGCACCTTGTGTGCTAAGGCAATGTCTGTGCAGGTAAGAGGTTGGTCCCCTTGTCTTGCTATCAGCATAAGTCCAGTCCTTCTGCAGCTCAAGACATGTTCATCTGGTCAGTCCAGTGTGAACTAAAGAAAAATCTTGTCCCTTTGTCTTCTTGGTCAACTGCAGTCTCCTTGATCTTACAAATAAACAACAAACAGAGCAGTACAAGGCCAAGGTAGTACACAACAAAATGAAAAAAATTTTAAAAAACAATGTAAAGTATTAACTCAAAGTTTCTCAGAGTCCCGCAGATAAGTCCAAGGGGTGTTTCCAAATCCTCCACAAACGCGTGGAGGGAGACGTGCAAAGCCTATGGCTGGAAAGCTAATTCACATGCTACTGTGTCTTGGCCATTTGTGGTGTGTTTTCATTTTTACTGATCTTTGTTAATAATGATAATTATACTACATCCTTCTCCTTTCTACTTAAGCTACACACCCCTAGGGGCAGTGTGTGAATCCATCTTGGTTAGTAAGTGTTCATTTTGTTTATAACGATTTGGAACATAGTGACAAATCCACACCTCACTACTATTTTTTAATTTGTTGGTGTTGTGGATCTTCTTCCCTTATGTGAATTGGGGATGACCATCTAAACCACGCGCTGGAGGACATCTTCTTCTTCCTTGCAGCTCAAGACATCTGTCCTTCCTTGGTTCAGCCCCATTGTGAGACTAGGAATCCTTTTCCTGTGTCTCAATGACACTATTTCACAGAGCTCTGATTAGGAGGTGGAGTTTGATAATTGGTTAGCTGGGTGCAATAACCAGACACTGCTGGATCGATGCAAGTTTAACAGGATAAGTTCTGTTACACACGACCTCGTTCTTTTTCCGCTCTAGAAGGTACTATAATGCGTTTCAGACACATCCAAGTGTAAAAGGGCACCTACCCACATCAGAACCTTTTTTTCACCAATAGTGATATTGTCATTATTTGTGGGAGAGGCTCTGTGGTGGGGGGGGGGGGTGGGGGGGGGGGGGCTTGAGAAACATTAGAACTACACAGCCTAAAAAAATATATAACCAACATAGTCCAAAATTACCCTTCCTCCCACCCTCCATTAGTGGTGGCAAAATGTATAATGCAGAAGGAAAGGCCAGTTATAGTTATGAATTAAGCAAATAAATGACGACCAGAGTCTCTGGAGCCCGGCTCTACTGGCAATTTTCCATCGATTCTTAACATACTATGGGAACGCCCATGGCCTCACCCCCTGATTGTCTGTGCCTGAGATGGATGTTGTCCTATGGCCAGCAAAACGTTTCATAAATGCCTGCACCACACTGATTACCATGCATTGTACAGAGCATTATCACTCACGTTATTATTCTGCTATGATGGGAGATTGAGTTTAACACGTTGAATAAAATTTAGAGTTATGGGTCCATTTCTCTATTCTTGTTTTTTTGTTAGCAAAAGTGCAAATGTGAATAAGCGTTCACATCCAGCAGTAGTCGAAACTAGCCAACTGTTCCCTGTCAATGATAATGGTGTATGGAAGAGACATGACAAGATAATGAAAACAAACATTTTTAATGACAAATACAATGACAAGACAATGATATTTTACTAGAGTACTACAAAAGACAAAAACCAATGCCTCATCCAATGTGAGAGAAAATGTTAAATACTTCAATGTATTTTTTTTCTATGAATAGGGTCATTTAGTTTAAACCCTTTGGCCAAGAGGATTATAATGCCGCCACCTCACTGCTATGACCAGAATGCAGGTCCTAACACTAACTGTGAACATTCTCATTTACCTCTGCAGTGGAGGGCAAATGGTCTCAATAGACCGTCCTGCACAGGAACATGAAAAAACCTGCTACTTAAAAAGTGGCGAGGGTGAGATTAAACCCAGGAGGCGGGGCCATCAAACCTCCAACAATGATACCAGGTGAAAATTAAAATTAATGAACAACTTGATAAGGTACAGGTACCCGGTTACCCTATAACGCACCTCGTTTATACCGCGATTCGTTTTTTTTTCACACTGCACACCACTGCAACACTGCACACACTGCACACACTCTCACTGCACACACTGCACACACACTGCTCACTGCACACACCTGCTCCACTAACACACTGCTCACCTGCACACACTGCAACTGCACATTGCTCACACTGCACAACTGCACACTGCACCACATGCTCATGCTACACTGAACTGCACACACACTGCTCACACTGACACCACACACACACACTGCTCATTGTCACACATGCACACACTGCAACAACACTGCTCATTGCTAACACTGCACACACAACTGCTCATTGTCACACTGCACACACACTGATCATGCTCACATTGTCAACACAGGTAGCACACTGAACCCTGGCCATTGCTCACATGCACACAAGACACTGTCATGTATGCACACCCCTGCCCATTGCTCACACTGCACACAATGACACACTGCTTGCTCACACTGAACACATTGCACACAAACTGTAGGATGGGCTACCCAAGGGCCATTGCGCACACACACCACACACAACACACAACCACACACCACACCCAACACACAAAACACACACAACACACCACACACACACACACAAACACACACACACACACACAACACACACCACAACCACACAACAAAACACACCACACACCACACACACACCACACCCCTCCCAAATACAATATAATCATCAGCTTACCTTGCGGATGTTGGTGAGGATGTGGCGCAGGGGGGGGGAGGGGATGAGTAGGCTACGGGAAACTCGGGGGGGGGGGAGTGGACATTCCTCTTTCCCTACTCGGGGGAGGGGAGGGGAGGGTTCTCGAGGAGCGTGTTTGCGCGAGGAAAAGAGAGGAGGGGGAGGGTGGGGAGTTGGGGCGCAAAGGCGGTGCGGACAAGACTTTAACTTCGGAGGGGGGGAAGGGAGGAGGGTCTTATTCTGACCGGGGGAGCCTCTCCGGGGTGCGAGCGCGAAGCGACTAAAGGGGTACGGGGGCGGTGGCCGGAAGAAGGAAGGGGGGGGCGGGGGTTCTTTCCCGGAGGTGAGGGGAAAGGAGAGGAAAGGAGAGGAGCGGAGGGGGGAGGGGTCAAGAGGACAGGAAAAGGGCGAGAAGGCAGGCGGAAGGGGGGACAAACGGAGGAAGGAGAGGGTTGGTCTGCGCGCGAGCAAGTGGCGGGGCAGGGGGGGGGTTGGGGTGAGGGGGAGCATTTATCTCCCTCCCATGGTCTATTCCTACTCGCTGTTCTGGGGGCGTGGTGCAAGCGGGTGAGGGCCGGACTGGGGGGTTGGAAGATGCTGGGTCAATGGAGGCAGGAGAAATGGGTCAAATGGGGGGGTGGGATTCCATATAGCGAAGGAGTGATGACTTCCGGCCAAGACAGACCGGCACTTGTCGATTAGAGCGACCAGTGCCGGTGCGTTTTTTTTTTTTTTTTGTAACATAGATGTACGGGAGGAAGGCTAAAAAGGAAAGGAGGGAAGTGGTGCGGGGAGGGACGGGCAAAGGGCGGGGAAAGGGGGAGAGCCGAGGGGGGTGCGGGGCGAGGGGAGAGGCGAGGATGGAAAAAGGCGGGGACAAGAAGTGTAAGGGGGATTAGTTCCGGAAACCTATCCTTCTTCCCTAAGCACTCACTTACCCGAACAGGGCGCGCGGGGCCTTTTTTTTTTTAAAATTAGCGCGACCGTTACTAACGCGGTGCGTGGAGAGGGCGGGGAAGACTGAGAGATTTTACAACCTTCCAAGATGGCGTTATTTGGAGAAAGGTGAGGGGGAAAGGGAAAGGGGTAAGTAGAGGCTAAAAAGAGGAAAAGAAGCA
This sequence comes from Ascaphus truei, assembly GCA_036426205.1. Lineage (NCBI taxonomy): Eukaryota > Metazoa > Chordata > Amphibia > Anura > Ascaphidae > Ascaphus > Ascaphus truei. The sequence goes on from CM071568.1 coordinate 206,921,403, forward strand.
GGTGTGGAAGGAAAAGAAAAAAGGAAAAATATAAGGAAAAGGGTGAGTTAGGAATAAAAGTAAGAAAGAACGGTTGTTTTGGGACAATAAAAAAACGGTTAAAACGTTTGTTAGATGTTTATTTATTGTTTCAAGTTTCTAACTTAGAACATTCTTTTCCAGTCATTCTTAAGCCCCTTCATTAGTTATCTTTGTTTGTCGGTTCACATACATGCACAGAGATGTTTTTTTTAAGCAAGGACTATGCCCAAATGGTCGATATGGGAGAAAGGGCCTGTTCTCCCCGTTGCTTCACTTTAACCCTTACCGGCGTGACCCACTTTTGTAAGTCCCACCCCACTCCCTCTAGGGCACCTCTTTGAACCAAAGATAAGGTAAGAACAAGGGACTACACCCATTTCCAAAATAACGCTACCGGAGGTCCCGGGTCTTATCCCAAAGATCGAACCGGAGGGTGGGCGCTGGCCTTCTTTGTGTGGGAAAGCCTTTTTGGGGCAGATGCGGGGTCGGGGGAAGAGCCTGGGTGCGGGATTGGGCGTTGGGGTGGAATTAGTCTCAGTCGTGAACTGAATGGTTGTATGTTGCGGCGGGCCGTTTCGGATATCGCGCGGGCCCAGGGGGTGAATTAAGAAATACAGACGCATGGGAAGAAGCGACACTGGATGGGAATGGTATAGAAGCAGGGAAGAGAGAGGAAAAGGGTTAAGCAGCAAGACGTATTCGCAGAAGAGAGACGACATGAACAGGCGTAAGAAGAGAAGACGCCAAGAGGAGAAAAAAGAGAAAAAAGGAAGAGGAAAAGGGGAAGAGAGGAAAAAGAGGGGAAATGAGAAGAAAAAAAGAAGAAAAAGAAACAAAAAAAAAAAAAAAGAAAAAACAAATAAAAGCAAAAAAGATAACCAAAAAAGAAAACAAGGAATGAAAAAAGAAAGAGAAAAAGAAAAAAAAAAAAGAACGAAATAAATAAAAAGGAAATTAAGTAAAGGTCAAGCAGACACCAAAAGGCAGCAGCAAGGGGCAGAAGACCACCACCAACCACAAACAAGTCAGAGACCACCCAATGCGTCGCGTTCCAGAAAGTTTTTGAGAGTATAATCTTTAAACACTCTCTCCCTCCCCTAAAATCAAACCCCTCTACCCTCTCTCAATGATAGACTCTATCCCCCTCCCCCAATTATGACACTCTTCCACTCACCTGATCAAAAAAAATTTTGACATCTCCGCCGCCCATCAATTATGACACACTCTCCATCCTCCCCTCAATAGACACTCTCTCCCTTGTCGGCCCCGCAAGGTAGGACACTCGCGCTCTCCGGACACAAGATGAGAGGACACGCTCACCCCCGTCCGCTAAAGCACAACCCGCTCCCCGTCCCCGAAAGAGGAAAAAGCACTACAAGAAAAAGAAAGAGAAAGGGGGGAGGGGAGGGTGGGGGGGCGGGGGCGAGGGAAACAAAACAAAAAAGAGAAAAGCAAAAGAAAGTGAGGTAGTTTCGATTATACCACTCTCCCCTCTACCCCCGCATCAATAGTTATGACACTCTCCTCCCACTACCCTCAATAGTGAACAATTTAGGACACTTCTCTCCCCCACCTCAATTTTTTTTATGGACAAGCCATCGCTCCTCCCTCAATTAGATTGAATTATGACACGCGCGCGAGCTTCGAGCTATCTCCCCTTCCCTCAATATGAACTCTCTCCATACCTAATATGAAACTCTCCCCCTCCCCCTAAATGACAAAAAATATCCCCACTAACCTAAATATGCACTATCCTCCAACTACTCTAAATATGACACCACTTCAACCAAAAAAGAAACCATTGAGAAAGAGTCGTGTGAGGAAAAAAGGGAAAAAGAAAAGAAAGTGTTGATGAGTCTCCGAGGATCGAGCGCCGCATTACTAGGGGGGATTCGGAGGCCCGAGCCGCAGGAATGATTCGGCCCCCGCCTCGCGAGAGGGCTCTAGCTGCGAATAGCGAGGGTCGACGAGGAAAAAAGAGAGAAAAAAAGGAAAGAAATGGGTTATTATGTGGTTGGATGCAACGCGATCCAGAGTTCCTTTCCCTTCTCCTAAATAGGACCCACTCTCCCCCTCCTCTCAATATGGCACTATGCTCCCTCCAGAAATATGAAATTCAACATGCCCCCTAAATGAACACCTCTCACCTCCCCTCAATAGGAAATTCTCTCCCCATCCTCTCAATATTGACCAAAATCGACCCCTCACCTCAATATGACAACATCGTACACATCCCCTTCACCTCAATATGACACTCTCGCCCCCCTTCCGTCTCATGATGAATGACAGCTCATTTCCCGCTCCCTCAATGTAGTAGGACAATGCGAGCCGATCAAGAGGGACAACGTTCCCATCCATAGCAAGATGACAGACCGAGAAAAAAGTTAAGAGCAACGGGGAGGACCAAACACGAAACGCGGCACTCCAAGACTATCAATAGATGACACAATCTAACCCCACCATCCCCGCAATCCAATTATTGACACTCTCGGCCCCTCCTCCCCTCCCTCAATATGACCACTCTCTCTTTCCTCCTCAATTTATACACATCTCTTATCCACTCGGTCAAATGATACATTCCCCTCATACCTCAATACACTTGACACTCTCTCCCCTCCCCTCTCATATGACACTATCTCCCCCTCCTATCAATATGACACTCTCCCCCTCCTCTCAATATGACATATCTTTCCCCTCCCCTCAATATGACTCTCTTCCCCCCTGCAACACATCATATACCTTACCCTCTGCAACTCACATCACTCTCTCACCCCCTGAACCCACCTGTCAGACCCCCCTCACCATCCAGATGCCCCCCCCGCACCCTATCACAGCCAAGCCACCCCCCATAGCGCCCACATCACCATGCCAGACGCCAACCCCACAGCCACGCACGACCCATCCCTCACATGTGCCACCCCCCTAACAGGCCAGCAGGACCACACTCCATCACATGTAGCAGCCCACCCACTCAAATGTCAGCAGCCACCCCCCTCTACACATGTCAGCGCCACCACCCCTCACCATGTCAGCCCCCATGTCACCCACCCCCCACTGCAGCAGCCCCCCCCCCTACTTCACAGTAGCACGCATTAAACAAAGAACCAAGGGAAGCTACCAAAAGACAGAAAAAAAAAAGCTTAACATACGCGGAAGAGAAGCAAAAAATAAAACACATGAATATTTAGGGAATGAAAGAAAAAAAAAACTAGAAAAGGAGAAGAAGAAGCAAAACAAACAATAACAGCGAGCCTTGCGGGCTATAAACTCGAGAACAAGACTCAGCCAAAGCCCAGCAACAACCCACCCACCACCAAAACACCCCCCCCCACCCCCCCCCACCCCCCCCCCCCCCAACCTCCAACCCACCTCACATGTAAGCGCCCACCCACTCACATGTGCCCAGCAGCCACCTCCCCTCAATCTCAGCAGCCACCCCCCCATATAATGTCAGCAAGCCAAAGCCCACATCATCATGTAAGCCTAGTGAAACCCCAACTTTACACATTTCAGCAGCACACACAACAAAAACATGTATAGAAGACACAAATCCATAATCCATAAACATGGCATCGCAGACAGCAAATACCCCCATAAATGTCACGAACCGACAACACCCGCTCCATTGTCAGCAGCCCACCCCCCCCTCACAAATCGTCAGCCGCCACCACTTCACATGTCAGCAGCCCACCCCCCCTCACATGTCAGCCGCCCACCCCCCCTCACATGTCAGCAGCCTACCCCCCCACCTCTGCACCAGCCCGTTTTTCACACCCACCCCCCACCAGCCCATTTTTCACACCCACCCCCCACCAGCCCGTCCCCCGGCATCCTGCTATTGAAAAAAAAAATACTCACGGCTGCCGCATCCTCCTCATGCTGCTGCTGCTGCCCCCACGCACCACAAAACCCGGGGGAGGGGGGTGGAGGAGGGTGGTGGTGGAGGGGGGGGATGAATCGCCGCCATTTTTTAAAACTTTTTTTTAAACTTTTTTTTTATTTTATTTAATTAATTAACTGGCGCCCGGCCGGAGTCATCGCGGGCCGCACAGGGAGGCCAGGCGGCCCGCGGGTCGTATGTTGTGCAGGCCTGTTTTAAAGCATGCCACACCAATCTGAGGGGTTTCAAATCAGGGAATCTGTAATTATAAACAAAAAAGAGAAGAAAAGTTCTCCTCCCTTTCTTTCCTCATATCTATTGATATGATTAATATTATTAAAACTCAACTTTTAGTAATATATTAGATATTTAAAAATAATAATAATAATAGATATTAAAATATATGAAAAAATATTTAAAAAAAAGATTATGCACACATCATGTTCCAACACATAGGTGATCACAATACAACTATTTACAATGAAGAGAAAGCTATGAGCTGCAGCAATTTCGAAGTAGAAAAAGAGAGCTACAGTAAAAGCTATATATTGCTACAAAACCATCCTCTGAAGTTTCAACTAATAGGGTGGTCAATCACCAAGAATGATAGTATAAAGTGGGTTTAGCAGCATTCACATCTAATATGGTGAGCCTGAATCTCCGAATATTCTCTGGGGTAGCAGCTCTTATTACTTAGCTTTTGGCAACATCAAGATGTGAACAAGCAAAATAGACTCATTTGTTAATGTGTCAGATTCTTCAATTCTAACCAACCCATTTGTTACTACAGTATGTCTGACGATTTCATTATAGCCAGACAGCTACACTTTCTTGGTTTAAATCAATTAACCGAACTGAAAAAAAAAATCATTGTAACTGTATCTGGCTCATCAATTGTAGCCAAACTGCTATTCAGTCAGAGGTAAATTTTATAAGGATTCTCCTAATCCTACCCTTCCACCTCCCTGATCAAAGTGGTGAAGTGAGTTTGGGAAATGTAGGAATTAGGGAACAAGAGAGAAACATTTAGAATGGGAGACATGGTAAATAGTGGATGTTATCCACATCAAACTGTGACTGTAATCAGCCCCAAATGACTAAATGCTACTTTCCTATACTCAAAATCTGTCATATATATGGATGTGGGGGAAGAAGGAGGAATGTTGTACAGGTGGGGAGATCCATGGAGAAGCAACACAGAACCTTCACCAACCCCAAGAACCTTCACAAAAGAGGTGGGCCGTGGATCCCACCTGGGTCTTGTGTTCCATCAAGGAGAAGGATTGGGTGATTGCCTCCTTCATGAGGGGGTGGTGGTGGCTTGTCGAAATTCCCTCCTGCAATACTCCAGAAGACCTGTAAGGGCACACGAAGGAGTCAGGCCAAGGGCTGGTAGGAACTAGAATCTCCCAGGAGGCCAGCAGCCATCTTAGCTTAGGTTATATAACCCCCCCCCCCCCCCCAGCCTTTTTGTTTCTTATCAGCAGTCTGGCTATTCTCTTGCCACCTGCTCATTGTCTTCCCTGGCTACCATTAACTTGCATCTAGCTCTGCAGACTTTAGAGATACCCAATAGGTATGAATGATGTCTAAGGTGAGTTGTGGATTAATGAGCAACCTGAATAAATATCAAGTGTTTTCAAATAGAAAAAAATATAATATAAGTATATATATTGTTGTTGCTGCACAAAGGGGTATACTGAGGTTCTCTATTTATCCATGTCTATTGGTTCTATTAAGTTGAACCTTTAGCCTGAAATATCTTGTAGAAACAGGTGAATGAAGAACACTTCAATTGAGTGATCCACTAGGTCTATAGATTCTGTTGTATTGAACCTTAAGCCTGTCGTGTCTCTATAGGTATGATTATAGCTAAATTAAGAGTACTTAAGTGAGTCGTCTTCCAGGTCTGCGGGTTCTGTTGTATAGAACCTTTTAGCCTGTAGTAATTCCTGATAGAGTGAACAATTTATAGCTGCTATATATATTTAGTCTGTATCTATGAAACTGCTGTAGTAGGTACAAATTGAATCCAGTCAGAGCGTTATGCTTCCCACGAAGTAAGTCTCTCTAAACGCTCTGTCTTAACCCGCAACTTTCTCTCCGATTAACCGGCGCCACGAGGAAGTGATGCTAGACGTACCCAACGTACGTTTCACCTAGTTGGCTTCATCATCAAAAGGTGTCTATTGGGTTCACCAGATATATAGTAAATTCAATTGTATAACTATAATCATTCACAATACAATTAGGTGATACACCAAGATATTGTTGCGTTTAAGTAAGCACACACCTTTCCTTATTTTATTTTTATTTTTTTCCTCTATCTTGTTATATTTTTATTTCAAACGTTTTTATTGTTTTTTTGTGGTATCACATCAAGATTTTGAAATAGGAAGAACAATGTACAGGCATACCCCGGTTTAAGGACACTCACTTTAAGTACACTCACGAGTAAGGACATATCGCCCAATAGGCAAACAGCAGCTCATGCATGCGCCTGTCAGCACGTCCTGTAAAGCAATACCGGCTCCCTACCTGTACCGAAGCTGTGCACAAGCGGGGAGACAATAGAGCCTGTTACAAATGCCTTATTTACATCAGTGTTGCATGTACTGTATATGATGAGTGCATGCGTCAATAAGTGGAAAAAGGTAGTGCTTAAAATTAAGTACATTTTCGCTTTACATACATGCTCCGGTCCAATTGCGTACCTTAATGCGGGGTATGCCTGTACATAGATTTCATCCGAACAATAGCACTATCTTTTTTGATATTTAAATATATATTCTGGACATAAGGTCTTAAGATATTTCATTAAAACCAACATAAACTCCATCTTAACTTTAGAACATTTAAATACTTCTGGGCCTCCAATCGGGAGGCAGCTACCTTCAAAGTCTTTAAGTGCTTTATTACTTGAAAGGGGTGAAAAAGAATAGAAGAAGAGAGGTGGGGGGGAGAGGAAATCGTAAGAAGGCAGGGGGGAAGGGAAGGGAGACAAGGGAAGGAGCTCGTTCCCTTTATCTCCTCAGCGTCGGTTCCGGTATTAGGTTTTTACCTTTGGTTGAGATAGATTCCTAGGCTCTATTTTTCTAGTTCTCAGGCCATGTGTCCCATACCTTATAATACTGTTCTGTTTTCTGGCTTAGGAGGGCTGAGAGGAGCTCCATCTTACTAACCTCCTTAATTCTGCGGATAACCGTTTGCTTTGATGGGGCTTTCAGTTTTTTCCATGCAGCTGCTATTGAGCAGCGTGCTGCAGTGAGAATGAATGCCGCCAATTTCCTTTGAGGGGTCAGGAGTCCATCTATGGGTTTGGCTAGTAGAAAGGACAGCGGGTCCATCTCTATGTTCTCCCCAGTAACATCTTGGATCAAATTTCTAATCATGTTCCAGAAAATCTGTATCTGGGGACAAAACCACCAGATATGTACCAGATATCCTTTCTGGCCACATCCTCTCCAGCAGAGGTCGGGTAGGCCGGGGGAGATCTGTCTCAGCCTACTCGGTGTTAGGTACCATTGAAATAATATTTTATATATTTTATATATATTTTCTTTTATAGTAGTACAAAATGAAGTTTTTGCTGCCGATTCCCAGATATCCTCCCAGTCATCTTTATCTATTTCCATGTTGAGTTCTTCAGCCCATTTTTTCAAATATCTATTGTTGACGGCTACTATTGGCAGTGATATTCCCGAGTAGATCTCCGATATCAGACCCTTCTAATATATACTGCTTGCACATAATTTTTCAAATTTTGTTGGTTCTGTAAATGTAGTTTTTTGGGATATAGCTAATTTAAAATGTCTGATCTGAAGAAAGCTAAATAGCGGAAAGTGATGGGGGTGGAATTTCTGTTGAAGATCTTGGAATGATATTATTGAGCCTTTTTCTATTAAGTCTGCAACCCTTTGGACATTGGCCTCTTTAAAATGTTTAAAATCATTAGGGGCATAACTTGGAGGGAAATCCGGGTTACCAAAAATAGGAGTCAACATGTCAATTTGTGTTTTTCTTTATTTTTGGTCCATATCTTCCACGTACACCTCATTGCTCCCAGACCTGTCTTGCCTGGAACTATCTCCCCCTCCCCCCTCGGGACCATAGTATCGCTGCGAGAGTGAAGGGAGAGACATAGGAGGACTCAATCTCCAACTAGCAACACGACACTGGATTGTTACACCAAACCACCGCTTGTTTTAAGTGGGCAGAGTAAAAGTATTTAATAATATCTGGTACTCCCAGGCCTCCACACGCCTTAGATGCTAACATTACCGACATTGCCACTCTTAGGGGGCTATGCACTAAGCTCCGTTAAGTCGTTTTAAGAGCGCAAAGTACTCTTAGAACGTGATGTTCCGCCGAACACGATTCACTAAGCCACGCAAACAGGCACTTTGCGTTCATAAACTGACTTTTTCCTGGAAATTTTTCAAAGTCCAACTTTGTTCGTACGATAACCTGTTTGCGTTCAATTCTGCCCTTCTCCGGGATTCACTAAGCTACGCAAAGTTATCGTACGCGAAGGTTGCGTTCAAAAAAGATCGCCAGCTCAAGGCAGGTGATAAAAAAGCTGGACTTTGAAAAATTTCTTCGTTTACATTTTTGCGTGCGCAACACCCTCACAACTGGCCGGTGGGTGTCCCCGGCTGACCCCGCGGGGGTCCCCGAGGGATTCCGGGGTAGCGTGGATGTCCTCGGCTGACCCTGCGGCTGTCCCAGGGTCCCCGCGGGAGTCTCGGGGTGCCCGCGGGCCTGCGGTACCAATGATGTGCCTACAAAAATACTAAATATTATTTATAACTAAATACACCCCCCTAACACATACAGTACAATAATGTGCAAAATAACTATTATCCAGATATGGATAATAGATTATTTGCCCATTATTAAACACTGCATTAGCATACCTAAATAAAGTAAATAAAAACAGTAGCCAGCTAATCCAATGAATACAAGCAGTAACAACATCAACAATGAATTAATTAAACCATTAACCAATGAAACCAATTAATTCCTAAACCAACTCAAAATGAGTAGTAACACTAACCAATCAAACCAATGAATTACTACAACATTAATGAATGTAAATATTAAAAGACAAAGAAATAAATTCAAACAATATCTGAAATAACCATAAAACGCATTAGCTAACATAATAGAACATTAACTACAAACGAACACCAATCGCAAACATTTTATTACCATTAAGCAGGAAAAAAACAAACAATCACATCCACATAAGAAATTGAAATTAAAAAAACCAACAGCAATACCAAGCCACAAATGCCCCTCCAAATATTGTCATAATAATGTATTCATCTGTACCCTAAAGTGGTACAGATTAATATATTATCAATCAATGTGCCTCCCCCAAAAAAATCAAAAAACACATCCAATGAAGAAACCTGTAAAAAGAGACATTTACAAACATTCAATATATTACTTACCATTAGAAGCGGTGGCCCTCCGACTCCCGGGGTAGCAGGAAGCTCACGTATCTGGAAGGCCTCCAACAGCATCCGATGCCATCCACCATGAAGATCCGGCTCAGGTACCCAAATCTTCTTTTTTCTTTCTTTAATCACCTTCTTCTATCTTCATCTGTCATCATTTCTTGATCTTCTTTATCTTCTATCTTCATCTGTCAATCCAAAAATCCCCATGGTAAATCCCAACCGATGTTGTCTCGTTGTCTTCTTGGGCTCAAATGAGGCATCACGGCCTTAAATAGGGCTTGTGATGTCACGAGGGGGATGAAGCTAGGCCATGTTTCCCTTTGGTTTTATTCCACGTAGACCACGTACACCTCATCGGGGAGGGGAGGGGGGGGGGGGGGGGGGGGGGGAAACCGTGGCAGAAGACAGATTCACAGTCATATACAGTATCCAAACAGTGCTCCTACAGCATATTTCAACTGATCAGCAGGTCACGGGACACATAAGCATAAGGAGGAGGAAGGGGGGGAAGGGGGGGAAGGTACCATGGCAGAAGGCAAGGTCAAAGGCATATACAGTGATCAAACATCGCTCCAAAAGCATATTTCAACTGGCCAGCAGGTCCAGTGTCACATAGTTATTCTGGGTGTTCTTGGTCCTGAGCGGACGGCATTGCATGGATATACATAGACCGGTTAAACCTTTTCCCAGATTCACTGTGGGAGAGGCGGGGGGGGGGGGGGGGGGAAGAAGGGGGAACGGGCCAGAGGGCAGTGTCTGAGGCTTATACAGTGTCTTAATCAGTGCTCCTGAAGTGTGTTCTTACTGCCCCGCAGGTCCAGCGGCATTCTGGGTGCACTATACCCTGAGTGGGCAACATTGCCTTTACGGGGGGTGGGGGGGTTAATGGGGACCAGACAGCAATAACAGCGGCATATGTAGGTTTGACAGAAAGCTCCTACGTCCCAATTCAATTGGTCAGAAAATCTAGGGACACCCAGGTATACTGAGTTCTTTGGGGCAGGAGAGACCTGCATTGCGTATACTTAGCTGGAACAGGTAATTCTTGATCGGTGCGAGGGGGGGGGGCTTATGCCAGAATGTGAGAGTATTGGTGCCCGAGGGCATATAGTGAGGGGTTATGGGGGTGGGTTGGGGTAGGGCGACTGGTTGGACTCTGTCAGGGGTGGGGTGGAGTGGTACCAGCGTAGTTGGTGAGGGCGAGACTGGCACATTTTAGGCATGTTCATCTCCGTCTTGGCAGGGGTGGGGGGATAGAGCAGGGGGAAAGGAGGGGTGAGTGGGGAGTGCATTTGGGGATCGAGACGCAAATATATGACCTGATCTCCTCGGGTCAGGAGTGGGGGGGGAGCCGGGTAGATGTCCTTGGTTGGTGGGGCGCTTCGGGCCTGCTTGGAGTTCTGGCGGAGCGACAGCAGTCCCTGGACAGGCCCAGCTCCATCTCTCGGGGGATACAGGCTGTGAGTAGACAGCTCAGGTCTTGAGGCGGGATCCGCGCTGGGGAGGAGGTCGAAGACGGACGGTTGATGGCCTCGGTCCAGGTGCTTGTCTGCGGGGGACGGAGGGGCCCTCTTCACGTTGCTGGGTCTCTGCGGGTGAGTAGTGAGGCTTTTTGGGAGGGAGAGGGTGGGGGCGGGGGGAGGGGATGGAGGTGGGGGGGGCTGGGGGGGAGGGGGGGGGGGGGGGGGGGGGGGGGGGGGGAAGGGTGCCCATTGGGGAGCACCACTAACTTGATAGGGACCCCAGCGATATTTGACTCCTTGGTCGCGGAGGTAATTGGTGAGGGGCTTCATCTCCCGTCTCTTTATCATTGTGGTCCTGGACAGGTCATTAAATAGTTGAATGTCTGTATTATCCACTTGTATGCTGCGTAGGCCCCTGGCGGCATTCATTATTCGTTCCTTGGTGGAGTACGCATGTAGCCTTATCACTATGTCCCTGTGGCAGTTGGGGTCAGTTGGTTTTGGGCCCAGGGCACGGTGGGCTCTATCCATAAGGAGCTCGTGCTCGGAGAGGCCTGGTACCAGCTGGAGAAAAACTCTGCGGAGGAAGGCCTGTAAGTCCTCGTGGGAGACTGCCTCTGGTATACTTCTGAGGCGGATGTTCTGCCTCCTTTCACGATTTTCAGTGTGTTCTGGAGGTCCCTGATTGCGTCGCCGCATCTAGCAACTTCCTCGTGGGTTTCAGACTGGGACGTGATGGCCCCTTCGATTTTGCCCTCCAGCTCGTCAGTTCTCCCGAGAGGGCTCCCAGGTCCGCTCTGATATTTTGCAGGGCCTTTCTTTGTCCTCCTGCACCCCTCTCCTCAATTTGAGGATCAGGGAATCAAAAAACTCTTTATTACATACTGGGGGTTCCGAGTCAAGTTGATCCTGGAATTCGCCGAGCGCCGCGTGCTCTGGCTCCTCTGCGCCATCTTGGGAGTCCGGATTCAGCTCCAGCTCTGCCCGGCGCGGTTCGGGGGTAAAGAACTTCGCCACGGTGTTTTGGCTCTTTTTTTATTTGGTCGCCATCTCGCCCGTGCTGAGTGCGGGTATGGGGACTGAAATCAGGCGATTTTGTGTGTGTGTGTGGGGTGGGGGGGTTCGTATACTGTTCTTTTCTTCTGAGGGTGTCGGGAGCTCCTCACCTAGTCAGCCATCCGTGGTGACGTCACCGGAAGTCTCTGTTGGTGTTTTATATAGGGCTCTAACCCCTTCCAAATATGAGCCCTTAAAACTGAATTTAATCATTGTTTGATCTAGAAAGGACCATTTAATCCTGTCAAATGCTTTTTCTGCACCTAGACTTAGCAGGATGGCCTTTGTTCCCGAGAGGTGTACGTGGTCAATAATATTTATAATTTTACGAGTATTGTCCGAAGCTTGTCTTCCGGATATGGAACCCACCTGGTCTTTGTGAATCAAGCTTGGTAATATTGGGTTTAGCCTATTTGCTATAATTTTGCTGTAAATTTTGAAGTCTGAATTTAGAAGTGAGATCGGTCGATAGTTATGGGTCAATTCATCCCATAACCCGCAATGTAATGGGTCTCTTCCCTCTTTGTGAATAATTGCCAGGTTAGCCATTGACATAGAGGGAGGCCTTTCCTTATTTTAATTGTTTTTATTACATTTTGGTTCACAGTTTTGCGTCAACCCCAACACTGATATATTTTATCATTTTGTCATAATAAAGTAGAATGTCTAAACACTGTTTGGGGTATTATCTCTTAGTGCAGCATTAAGGGATTCTTTCTTTCCTAATTATTGTATCATTTATTCCCTGCTAGCACCACCCTTCAGTAACTTATGTGTTGGGTTTTCTTTACATTATACTTTTACACTACCATTACGCTCCTAAGCGTATAAGCAGGGTACTCACCACCCCCTAGGGGGACCCCCAATTTTAATAATCAATGGATAATAATCACACAATTATACAAAAAAGTTACAAAATAAAACACATGTATATGAAAAGACATGTAATGTATATACAAAAACAGCCTCCGTAATTAAATCACAGGATATCATTAATATTGTATATAATATTTTGGTGCATGAAAATTAACCAAACAATTGTATGTTACAAAATAACAAAAAAAGTATGATATAAGAAAAATTCTACAGTAACTTTGGCATATAGAAAATATATTTAAATATTGGGAATCCTTAAGTCAGGGGTGTGCAAACTGGTGGGCGCTAGATTTTCTGGGGGTGCGTAAGAGATATAGAGGTCCCGCGCTCTCCCGCAAAGCATTTAAATTAATTGCTGGGATACCGTGCGAGGCCTCTATAACACACTTACCTTCCAGCGACGCGTAATCATGGTAACCAGGCGTCAAGGGACGTCGCGTTTCCATGGCAACGTGATGGCACATTACCCCGCGTGTCATTTGATGACGGAGCCGAGCAGGGGGCGGGGGGGGGGGAGGGGGCGAGGCACCGAGGAGAGCAGGCAGGGGTGCGCACAGGGAACAGTTTGCGCACCCCTGCCTTGAGTAACTAGCTTAGCAGCTATACTTTAATATATAAATAAATATATGCCAAAAGGCTGACATAATTAAATATAAACAGTATATCTGTCAAACTCTTTTATTGAAATGTTATGAACCCTAAATCCTTACATATACCGTGAGTGAGTAGATGTTATTCCTCCATGTACAACCATCTGGATATACAAAGATACTGTAGGCTATTGAGCAAAATCTTAATTCATAAAGTGACCAAGGTTTCACTCTGTATATAGACCCATAGGGGAGCAGGTTTTTAAAACAAAAATCCAATATGCTTCCCGACGACCCAGAAGGTTAATTCTTCTCTCTATAATTATATCAATGCTTTTTAACTGGTTTATTAATGACCTTGAGGTTGGCACCGAGAGCAAAGTCTCCATCTTTGCTGATGATTCTAAATTGTTTAAGGTAGTAGAATCAGAGCAGCATGTAATTTCTCTCCAGAAGGACTTGGAGAGACTAGAATCTTGGGCTGGTACAATGGTGAAAGATACATATAATGGTAAAATACAATTAAAAAAGAAAGTGGGAGTCTTCTTTCTTACGGAGCAGCCTGGAGAGGGATCACAGAAGGTCCAGCTACCACCGAAAAGCAAAACCGGATCTGACGTCAGATGCCAAGCCGTGCGGTGACGTGACGGAGCAGGGGCAGAGACAGAGGTGCACTGGGAGTCGCGGGACGGTGAGCTGGCTGGCTGATGATCTCTACCTACACTTATTCAGTGTGACATGCCCGATTTTATTAGTAACATTATGAGTGCATTTTTTACTTAGATTAAATTGTTTTATATCTTGGTTGATCTGCGCTATGCAAGTTTTTCCTCTCTCCCTCGATACCTGGGACATACACTCCTGAGCACCTGAGCCACCTTGATGATTCCTACACCGACATCCACCATTGACTGATTGTCCACACTGCTGTTTTTATTCTTACATCTTGTAAGTAGCCATTCTACAGGAGCCAAGATTTCGGAAGCTCATTTTCTATTGCCCATTCATACTGCACTTAGATTTATTTTGCTTGTGCTTCTTCCCTCATGCTCACCCTGGATCCCGTGTAAACTATATGTAGTTCCTGGTCATTGTGTACTCTTGTTTGCTTAAATAAAGTTAGAATGTATGGAGGTATAAGGAATACAAAGGAGATTATAGGTGGCACACCACTGTTTTAAAGCAATTTTTTTTTAAGGAGTTTACATTTGGTGCTCACCTTCCGTTGATCCTGGCGTCCCAAAGCTGGATCCAAAGTAATAGCAAGATAGGAGAAAGGAAGAGGCACACAAATTGTAGTGGAATCAAATGATTTCAAATGTATTAATGCATCAGAGCTAACAATGGTAACGTTTCAGGACAAGCAGTCCCTTCCTCAGACTAAACTTCCTCAGGTATATAAGGAACACTAAAACCAATGAAAGCCACACCCCTGACGAAAAATACATGCCTCGAAACACATAGGGGGTTATGCACTAAGCAGTGATAAGTGTTTTTAAGTGAGATAAAAAGCCATTATAGCTTGATACTGCCTTCTGTGAGATTCACAATGCAGTGATAAGTCTTTTAAGTGAGATAAATGCCTTTATAGCGCGATACTGCTTTCTGTGAGATTCACAAAGCAGTGATAAGTGCTTTTAAGTAGCCATTATAGCACGATACTGCACTGTTATCACTGCTTTGTGAATCTCACAGTAGCCAGTATCACGCTATAAAGGCAGTTATCTCACTTAAAAGCACTTATCACTGCTTTGTGCATAGCACCCAGAAAACCCACTTATCACTGCTTAGTGCATCACCCCCAAAGAGTGGCTTTCTGTTTATTGTTTGGCAAGCTGTTGGAGTAGATGGGACGTGTGCGTAGGAGAAAGAGAGCCTGTGGAGCTTGGGCCATCCTCCCTGCTCCATCTCTCACAACGGACTTCAGGACGCAGTGATGTCATGATGTAATGACATAGTGACACAGTGACACACCACACATGGGGTGCAAAAGCACCAGAGAAGTGCTGCCTGACAGCCCATACCGGCGAAACCGCCAAGGAGATTGATGGAAGATCCCTGCATACAGTGAACAAATAGAAAAAACAAATAAGTGCGCACTAAAATATATACTTAATACAAAGTGTTAATTGTGATGTCAATTTAAATAAAAAAAACACACCCCACCATGTGGAAAAGGTAAATAAATATATACCAATGTAGATGAGCGTCTGCTGCTGTGTAAAGGGTAGCCCAAGACCCTAGAATCTAGTAACAAAAAAACAAACAAAGCGCACAACACTCATCGTGAAAAATGTAATAAAACTATGTTATATATAAGGGTGTTTCAAGTGTTATGCGTACATCAAGGTGGATTAATCAAGCATGAGCCACAGAGTGGCAGTTACCAGCGTCTGCAACCAGGAACCACCAGAGCTTCACTCCTCTTCACCTACAGGTAGGTGAAATGCCAGATATTGATGACTGCCACAATCTAAATGTCGTAATAGCGTCAATACGCTTAGGGATCCTGGGGAGTGGTTGTCCTTGCTCGCATATGTCCTTTTTTTATATTCGAATGTCCCCGAGTACCTATTTTTTATCATTTGCCCAAGATTCATAAATCTTTAGTTAACCCCCTGGTTGCCTATAATCTCAGGATCCAGTCACTCACATCCACCTCTCACAGTATGTTGATTTCTTTACAAAGCTATGTAGTTAAAATGCCTGATTATTTAAAGAACTTCATTGGTGCTTCAGATTTTTTCTGTTCAAACGGAAGAAGTCATATAAGTGGTTGACTTGTGACGTCCAGGCGTTATATACCCACATCCCACACGACAAGGGTTTGTCGGCGATAAGGTTGGGCCTGGAGGAAGACAGTTACTGCACCCCCTGAATGTGGAATCATACTAAAAGCAATTGAACATATTAACACATAATTTTTTCTCTGGTCCCAGTTTTTTGCAGGTTTGCGGAACTGCAATGGGGACAGATTGCCCCCAGTTTTGCGAACCCGTATAGGGAGACTGGGAGAGGAAGAGGATTGGACCAACAACCCCTACAGTAGGAAGTGTGTGATATGGAAACGCGTTTATCGACGACATCCTGTGTGTGTGGGATGGTTAATGTATCAAGAATTGTTACATTTCATAGATTATCTTATATGATAATGAATGAACTTGATCTCAGCCACATTTCCAAACGAGGCGACTATCAATTCTTGATCTCAATAACTGCCACGAGTACTGGGGAAGTAACCACAAAGGTATTCTTAAGAAATGGACAGTAATAACCTACTTATGGCCTCCAGTAATCATAAAAAAAATCATGGATTTCCAATATCCCTAGGGGCCAATTTGTTAGAATCAAGCGAAATTGCAGCTCCACCGTTGATTTGAGGAACAGACTAACACACTTTTGCATATAAATTTCTAGAAAGGGGTTATTGGAAAAAGACCTGTTGAAAGACCTGGATATAGTGAGGGGAATGGATAGAGACCACATGTTTGTTTACCAAAGAGGAAGGAATCACTGTTGTAAATGGGTCTCTTGATATCATTGTGAACACTTTAATTCTGTGATGTTAAAATTGGGAGGAAATTTTTAAAAACATTGGGCAATATAATAGGATGGTTTTTAGGGGGCCACATCCCACCAGCACCAAAATTCATCTACAGGGAGAGCTAAGAATTAAAAAATACTTGGCTCTAGTGATATTTTTCACCAATCATAATAGGGAAGTTATGGCTAAATAAATCTTGTAGGTAATTATGCATGTGGGTAAGTGCGTTTGTGGCACTATCTACATAAAGAGAGGAGAAATTTTTAATCATAGTAATCATGAGGAGTTTAAAATTGAAGAATTTATAACTGCAATACCACCCATTGGTTACTGATTGAATGTTCCGCAATATCCATTAGTTGTGGTCGCACTAAAGAGGTGTTTGAAAGTGCGCATCCAGGAAACACATTAGGAATATAAAACTGGTTATGATAAGCACAGCTGTCTCTTGCATTTCTTGTACACCATAAAAAAGACACTTTCCCTTAGATTAGGGTAGTAACACACTGTCCCTTAGAAAGGAGATGGTGGTGATAGAATTAAGAAAATCTCTCCATATCCAAGAAACATTCTGGGATTTCAAATTAGAATCCACACCCCTAAAGGGTTAAATGAGGATGTGGATATAGGTCCCTTGTATTGATGTCTGTCATTTAAATAATTCATGTCTGCTTCGGAAAATTCTTGTTTCTTTTCAGATATAAATCTTTGCCATTTGTTATTTTATTGTATTTTAGTATGGTTTTGTGCAGCTTTTAAGTATTAATAATAAAATGTTTTTTTTTTAGGCAAGCTCTGCATTTTGCAGCTATACTGATTAGCATGGTGGATAGTGATTCGTGATACTACTAAATGTACCAATCAATGGTGTTTGAAGGTTATAACTCTGATACAGATATCATGTGTTTTATTCCTGAAGAAGTGGCCCTATATGAGCTACGAAAAGCCGGCGTAGGAGAGGCAACCATAACCTTATATTTTAATTATGGTTAAAGGTGTATTTTAATGTTGTCAAACGGTTGCTGAACACCGAGGGTGATTCCTTTCTGCGGCATGTGTGCGCGCTGTGCACTGGGCGTCTGTGGTTGCCAAGTTGAGGTCTGAATTCATTACTGCAGACGCTGTGTTACCAAGCAGAAGGACGCGTGTGACGCACTGAGCGCAGCGGGGGGACCACGCCGTCGACGCTGCACGGACTGATCCGGGAAACAGTGAGGTCTGCAGAGGAACTGTGTACTATGCGAGCAAAGGACAAACACTCCCCTGGATCCACTAAGCGTATTGACGCTATTTACAGGACATTGAGACTGTGGCAGAGTCATCAATTATCTGGCATTTCACCTATGTAGGTGGAAAGGGAGAGTGAAGCTCTGGTGGTCCTGGTTGCAGACGCTGGTAACTGCCACTCTGGGCTCTATGCTTGATTATCCACCTTGATGTTCGCGATAACCTTGAAACACCTATATATATAAACAAGTTTATTACATTTCAAGATGATGTGGTGCGCTTTGTTTGTTTTTTGCCTGCATACCAGTGCGTACTACGAGACCGTCAGCGTGTGTGTGGTGCTCTAACGCACGACGTTTGTAAGGCATGTAGTCTTTGTGCAAAGTAAAATAAAAACTTATTAAGAATGAGGGTGTGTTCTCTTGTTTGTTTTTATTTTCGAAGTATTCAGCAAGATTTAACACAGCCTCTGGCACTCCCTGTACCGTAGGTTGTTCCTAG
Organism: Ascaphus truei; assembly: GCA_036426205.1. Classification (NCBI taxonomy): domain Eukaryota; kingdom Metazoa; phylum Chordata; class Amphibia; order Anura; family Ascaphidae; genus Ascaphus; species Ascaphus truei. Next base: position 206,940,026 of record CM071568.1, read on the forward strand.
AAAAGTGTTAGGTGTTCGGGATGCTCTGACACTCTTCAAGCTTGACATTAAGAGCAGCAGATCCAGAGATAAATTTTTGGGGTGGGGGGGGGAGACATTGCGGTGGTGAGACAAATCTCCCTTAGGTCTTTAATACTGCTCTGGATTTCTACTGGAAGGCAGATTCCAGGTTAGAGTATAAGTCTTGTATATCCTGCGTGGTACAGAGCGCAACCTGCTCCTCTCGATGTCAAAGTGGAGACCAGTGGGAGAGGCTGTTCTTTTGGGTGGCTCAGGCTGGGGTGTCCGGTAAGGGTTTTTCTTGGGTTGCAGGCAGTGTTGGATGCCATGGACCTCAAACAACCACAGCGTCACTGGCACTTCCAATTGGATCATGTAAGCTGAAGAATGTTAAAAACTTGGGAGAGCAGAGCTGCCAAGCAGACACCTACAGGCAGCACCACACATCCGCACCCATTATGTGTAATAACTGTTGCAACAAACCTATAATAGTTCTCCTCACGATTTGTGGCGTGTATAGAGAACAGTGGTGGTGAACCCATGGTGGGTTTGATGGGCTCAGGGGCCCAATCGCAGGCATTTTGGTGGCCATCGGGCTATGCTCGAGGGTCAGCTTATGCACTCCCAGCCCCGTGCCAATGCCGAACTAGGGGGCCTGTTTAGAAGTCAGGCCCACTTCTGCATCTGCGGCGAGCCCCACAGCAGACGTTCGTCGCAGATTGCAGAATCACCTAAGATGCAGAGGAATGATGAGTGAGGAATTGTGAGGGGGGGAGTAGGAGGAGGAATTGTGAGTAGGGGTGGTTATAGAGATAGAGCGTAGGGGAAATGGGAGGAGGGGAGGAAGAGGGGGATATTGTTGAGGGGAGGGAGGTGTAGTGAGATGGTGGAATATTGGGTGGGTGGGGGAGAGGAGGAGGAGGAACGTGAGTTGAGGGGGAGGACAGGGATAGAATGGAAGTAAGGGGGCAAGAGGAGGTGGCTGTGAGGTGAGTGGAGGAGAGGATCAGGGGGAATTGTGAGTGAGAGGGGATTGTGGGGATGTGACGGTGGAATGGGGAATTGGAGTGAGGGGGACAGGAGGAGGAATGTGAATGAGGGAGCGGAAGAGAAACGGTGAGGTGAGGGCGGAATGAGGAAAATTGTGAGTGAGAGGGAATTGTGAATTGGAGGGGGGGGCGAGGAGGGAACTGTGAGGAGGAGGTGGAATGACGGGGAATTGTTGAGTGGTGAGGGGGGGTCAAGAGGTAGGAACTGGGAGGCTTGTTGGGGTGGAGAGGAAAAGATACAGTAAACTGTAAGTGAGGGGGGAGGGGGGGGGGGATGAGGATAAGGAACTCTGAGTGAGGGGAGGAAGCACTGGTGAATGGGAGTGAGCGCTGCAATTGTGAGTGAGGGGGGAATTGTGACTGAGAGGGGGCAGGACGAGGGAACTGTGGGTGGGTGGGAGGATGAAGGATTGAACTGTGTAGTAGAGAGGGGTGAGGAGGAGGAAACTGTGACGTGAGGGAGAGAAAGCAGTGGACATTGTGAGTGAGATGGATGTGAGGGGGACAGGAGGAGGATCTTGGAGTGAGGAGAGGAATGAGGGGGAATTGGAAGCTGAGGGGGGACTGTTGGCTGTGAAGGGCGACAGGAGCAAGGCGAGGATGTACTTGTGAGTGAGGGGGAGAGGAGGGAGCATCTGTGAGGTGGGAGTGGGAGGAATGCGGGGAAATTGTGGAGTGAGGGGGATGTGAGTGAGGAGGGACATTGTGAGTGCGGGGGGGAAGGGGGGGGGGGGGGGGAGCGGAGGAGGAACTATGGGTGAGGTGGGAAGAGAACTGTGAGTGAGGGGGGGAGAAGAGGAGAACTGTGAATGAGTGGGGAATTGTGAGTGGAGGGGGGGGGATGTGGTGAGGGGGATCTGGGGGATGGGATGTGAGTGAAGGGGGCTGGAGAGGGGAACTTTGAGGTGAGGGAGGAAGAGGAAGAGGAATCGTGAAATAAGAGGAGAAAGCAGGGGGACTTGTGAGGGAGGGAGAATATGTGTGACTGAGGGGGGAGAGGACTAGAGGAACATGGGGTGAGGGGGGAGAGGAAGAGAAGACTGTGATGAGAGGAATGCTCGGGGTGGGGGGTTGGTGGGGGGGGTTAGACGGGGAAATTGCGGACAGTGAGTGTGGGTGGGGAGGAGGAGTGGGGGGGGGAGGATTTTGAGGTGAGTGGTGGAAAATTGGGGAGTGAGGGGGAGAAGAGAGAACTGGGGGGGGGGGTTGAGGGAAGGAAAAGTAACTGTAAGTGCGGGGGAAGAGGATAGTGGAACTCTGAATGAGGGGAGGAAACAGTGGGGAATGAGGAAGCACTGAGAATGTGAGTGGAGCTGAATTGGTGACTGAGGGGGGTGGGGGGCAGGAGGGAATAATGTCGTCGGGTGGGAGAGGGAAATGAATGTTGAGTGAGGGGGGGGGAGGAAGCAGGGGGAATTTCAGTGGGTGAATTGTGAAGTGAGGGGAATTATGATGAGAAGGGTTTATAGGAGGAGGATGTCGGAGGAGGACCACTGTTGAAGTGAAGGGAGGAAGCAGGGGGGAATTGTGAGGTGAGGGGGGAGTGTGGAGGTGTGGGGGAAATATGACTGACAGGGGAGAGGAGGACTTGGGGGGGGGGGGAGAGGACCGGGGCACGAGAACTGTGAATGAGCGGGGAAATGTGATGTGAGTGGGGGGATGGGATGGTGAGTGAGAGGGGGATTGTGAGTGAAGGGGGAGCCCATAGGAAGTGATGAACGTGGAGTGAGGGGGGGGAGAGGAAGAGGATCCGGTTGAGGGGGGGAGATGAAAAGAAACTGTGGGTGAGAGGAGCGGGTAGGTGGGGAATGTGAGCAAGGGGGAGATTGTGAGTGAGGGGGGGGGGAGTGGGATTAGAAGGCGAGGGGGAGAACTGTGAGTGAGGGGGAAGCTGGGGGGAATTAGAGTGGGGGGGATATGAGTGAGTGGTGGGGAGGAGAGGAGGAGGAACTGTGAGTGAGGAGAGGAATGAGGGGGAATTGTGAGTGAGGGGGATTGTGAGTGAAGGGGGACAGGAGGAGGATGCGGAGGAGACACTGTGAGTTAGGGGAGGAAGCAGGAGGAATTGTGAGTGAGGGAGAGAGTGTGAGTATGGGGTAATTATGACTGACGGGGGGAGGGAAGGAAGGAGGAGTACTTGGGGGGTGACGGTGGGAGAGAGGAAGAGAGGCACTGTGAGGGGGGAGAGGAGGAGGAACTGTGAATCAGTGGAATTGTGAGTGAGGGGGATTGTGAGTGAGAGGGGGATTGTGAGTGAAGGGGGACCGTAGGAGGATGAACTGTGAGTGAGGGTGGAGAGGAAGAGGAACTGTGTATGAGGTGGGGAGAGAAAGGGAACTGTGGGTGAGAGGATGTAGCAGGGGGAATTGTGAGCGAGGGGGAGATTGTGAGTGAGGGGGGAATTGTGACTTAGAAGGAGAGGGGGAGGAACTGTGAGTGAGGGGAGGATGCACGGGGAATTGTGAGTGGGGGGAATTGTGAGTGGGGGGGGAGAGGAGGAGGAACTGTGAGTGAGGAGAGGAATGAGGGGAAATTGTGAATGAGGGGGGATTGGGAGTGAGGAGGAAATTGTGAGTGAGGAGGGAATTTTGAGTGATGGTGGAGAAGAGGGGAACATGTGATTAAGGGGGAGAGGAGTAGTGACTGCAAGTGAGGGGAGGGGTGATTGTGAGTGAGAGGTGAGGAAATTGTGGGGGAGGAAGGTAGAAGAGGAGGAACTGTGAGTGTTGGTGCTAGGAGGGGGATTGTGAATGAGGATGGGAAAAGGCAGAATTGTTAGGGAGAAGGGGGATTGAGAGATAGGAAGGGGAGAGGGGAAAGAGTGAGAGAGGGGGACAGTGGGTGGGGGGATATAAATACCTGGGTTGAGGGAGAGAGAGGGGGAGAGAAATAAAGGGAGGGAAAGGGAGGGAGAGTGAGGGGGGATGAGAGCGAGGAGAAAAATGGGGGTGGGGTGTAAGAGAAAGAGAGGGAGGAGAAGCTTATAACGGCCTAGAGGGCCCACTACGTGGTTTGCCTACCCCACCATACAAACTTAGACGACACAGTTTTTTGTGGAAGTAAAAATGGTCACAGCTTTATTGTTTAACAATACTATCAAATAACTGTCAGCCATAAATGACGACACGCGTCAACCGGGAGACACTGTCTCCGCCGCGAGGGGCACTCTCGCCCCTTACCACTGCCCTGTCATCCATACACTAGGTCCCCCTTTTCATGGCCGCCTAGGCCTACCCGCATAGGATAGAGCCCAGTTACCTAAGATTGGTGCCAGGGGTACAGCGACCGACCGCCTGCGTCGGCACCTCCAGCCCGCACTATCTTCTCCGGGGGACCGTTACCTGGCGGCCCATCTGCATCGGGTGGAGCCCCATTTCGGGTATTTACGGTGTCCCTATGATGACTGGCCTTACAGTTCTGCCCGCCAAAGCTGTAACAATGGATCTATTAACAGATTCATAAATGGTTAGACATAACAACATTCTTCATGGGATGGGTGGGTGGGAAAAAACAGGATTAGTGAATTCTCCCTCGCGCTGCGGGTTTAAATAGCCCGCCCTCCTGCTCCCCCCCCTCCGCTGCTGCGCGCGCAACTCCATGCTGCCTCATGGTGAGGGGGAGGGGAGGAGAAAGCTAATCCCTGCAATCACTGGAGCGACCGACCGCCTGCGTCGGTGCCTCCAGCCCGCACGATCTTCTCCGGGGGACTGTTACCTGGCGGCCCATCCGCACCGGGTAGAGTCCCATTTCGGGTATTTATGGTGTCCCTATGATGACTGGCATGACAGTTCCGCCACCCGGAGGACCCATTAAGACCACTTACTGGGGACTCACCCCACACACCAAGCTGTGACCCTAAACCCTGACTGCTGATCGCTTGCAACAGCCTGAGCATGTTGTCAATAAAAATGTCCAGACCCTCGTCCATCAGGTGCACCCCGTCTCTCCTGTGCCAACTGCGCCCCCTGTCTTCGAATTTCCCATGCTTCACCGTCAGTCCCCCACAAGAGAGGACGAACTTACGGATGTCTCTGTTGACTTCTCGCCTTGCCTTCTCGATGCCCACCCAGCTGCGTGCCCCCCTCCATGCCAGCCGAGGTATGATCTCTGTTACTCCAGAGGGCTTTAAATCTGGCGCAGTCGGCGTGTATCTGGAGGATTAAGTCTAAAGACTTGGTGGCCACCATATCGTTCCCGCCCAGGTGGATCATTATCACGTGGGGCTTCCTGCCATAGACTGCTAGCGCACTTGTGGTGGTCGGCACCAAATCTCTCCAGCACATTCCTCTCTTACCCAGCCATCGTATGTTCATGCTCTCTCATGGAATTCCCAGCTGCAGACCCAGCGTGCTCGCCACCCGCTCCCGGGCCCAGTACATGAAAGAATGACCAATCAGCCAGACTTCCCGCGCTGCGCCTGCCACTCCCGCTGTGAAGACAGAAAGCATGTGTTGAAAACTGCACGATCAACAACTTGCGCCCCTGCTGGGACCTAATGTACCCTTTGTAGGCGTTTGACTTCCACCTACCCAATTCCTTAATCTGTGCTATAGGCAGCCCCTGCTCGGAGGCTACCGTTGCAGCCCCAATCCGAAACGAGTGGGTCCCAAAATTGGTGGCATCTATGCCTCCTGCCTCCAGGCAACGCTTAAAAATCGTGTTAAACTGAAACTTGGTTAGGGGCGTTGAATCTTTATGTGTCAGGAAAACCTTGCCCCCTTGCGATCGCTGCCTGGCGTAGCGCTTTGCCGCCCTCACCGGGTACACCTTCCTATTCTCGTGCGTCTTAGGTGCACCCAGGCCCCTTTCCCTGCTTGGTCAGTTTATGACCTGTGTATGCTGCATGCCACTGTTTCCTCCCCTATAATCACATTTCCTAGCAAAAGGCCAGTGTCCCTGCTAGATTTTGACGCTGCTACAAGTTCCCCTACTATAAAGGCTCCAAAAAAGGCAAAAGTGAAAGCCGTTTTAAATAAATTTATTTAGAACGGTCCTGCGCATACTGACTCTGCTGCCTGGTTCAAGCTCTGTAACCTCTCCACCGTTACCGGCTCCCTCTTATCCCCCAGCTTACGCTCCCCTCTGCCCCACCCGATCAGTATTCGCCTGAGGAGAAAATCCTTGGTGATGTCTGTCTGCCCCCCCAACTTCAGGAAAAAGGCAATACCCGCTAGCGTACCGCCCACCTTAGCCCTTGACATGCCCGCCCGCTTCTGGGTAAGTAAAAAATTGATTAGCTGATGGGTTCTGCTAACCTTACCACTCCCATGGAGGTCTTCCTGAAACTGCGCCATTGCCGCCATGCGTTGCTGTACATCTTCCAGGTGCGGGGGCTAGCGATTGCTGCACCAAAGCCATCACTCCCTCTGCCCTAGCTGGTACAGATAATTTGGGCAGGTCAAACCTCTTGCCTGCGCGTCTGGGGCTGCCTGCCTAAATGCAGGCCAGTTAAAGCGGGATAGCTCATCTGCAATTACATTAAGCTTCCCGGGGATGTGCTTTGCCTTAAAGTTTATGTTCCCCTACATGCACTGCAGGACCAGCCTGCGCAACAACCTTATCACTGGTGGTGACGTAGCCGATAGGCCGTTAACTGGCTCCACTACCCCCAAATTGTCTGACAAGAATATTATGTGCTTGTTTGCTAACTCCTTGGCCCATAACTCTACCGCTACTATAATGGGGAACAGCTCCAGGAAAGCCATGTTCTTAGTTAGCCCCGTCTCTGCCCAGTCAGCTGGCCATGGACCCGCACACCACTCCCCTCTAAAGTATGCCCCGAACCCGTGCCCCCTGATGCATCAGTGAATAATTGCAGGGCATCGCTGGTCTCACTGTCCGTAACCCACAGCCTTCTCCCATTAAACCCCTTGAGAAAAATCCCCCATACCTCCAGGTCTGCCCTAAGCTCTCTGGTGATTCGGATATGGTGTTGGGGCTTTTTTACCCCCGCAGTGGCCCTTTCCAACCTGCGGTTAAATATCCTGCCCATGGGGATTACTCTGCAGGTGAAGTTTAGCAGATCCAGCAGTGACTGCATTTGTTTCAGGGTCACCTTCCTGGCCTCCCTGACCTGACCTAGGCTCATTCTAAGCTTCCTGACCTTGTCTGCGGATAAGCGTGATTCCCTTGCCAGTGTGTCAATCTCTATACTGAGGAATGACAGAGTTTCTGTTAGGCCCTCAGTTTTCTCCTCTGCTATGGGAACCCCCAATTCCCTCATGATCCCCTTAGTACTCTCCAGCAAACTGTTGCACTGCAGTGAACCCGGGGGACCCACCAGCAGGAAGTCATCCAGATAGTGCGCAACTGTGTTAGTCCCCGTCTTACCGACTATGCACCAATGCAAGAAAGTACTAAACGCCTCAAAGTAGGCACATGAAATGGCGCAACCCATGGGGAGACATCTATCAATGTAATACGCACCCTCAAATTTACACCCTGTGAATCTGAAGCTGCTGGGGGCCAAAGGTAACAGCCGGAAAGCTGATTCTATGTCGATTTTTGCCAATAGTGCTCCCTCCCCACATGTTTTAATTATCCCTATGGCAGTGTCAAATGATTGGTATTGTACCCGGCATAGCTCTGGGTCTGTAGCATCATTCACAGACCCCCCCCTTGGGTATGACAGGTGTTGTATTAGCCTGAATTTGCCCGGGTCCTTTTTTGGCACTACACCCAGCGGGGTAATAATTAACTGGGCGATAGGGGGGGATGCGAATGGGCCCGCTATACGCCCCAATTTTATCTCTTTCTCTATTTTTCCTTTAACTATGTGTCTGTGTTGCAGCGGATTTCAAGTTCCGGCTAACACCCCTAGCTTGTACCACCCCCCCCACTGGTATGTGAAACCCCTTTCTAAACCCCCCTTCCAGGAACCTTGCTTTCTCCCGGTCGGGATACCCCCTTAACCAATAGCACAGCCCGCTAAGGCTGACCGGTGTTGGGGTCTGTGTTAGGTGCCTCCCTTCCTCTCCCCTGGCTGCGGTTGCCCTGGGCTTTGAAGCATTTCTTAACGGGGTGGCTACCCCCACACTGGCTACACACATGTTTGAACTTGCAACTCTCCCCTCGTTTGCAGTATTTATCGTTAAACGCCCAACACTCCCCTTTGCTGCCTCTGCTTGCTGAATGACTCCCGGGCCGACCGCCCGGCCCCCCTGATTCGTGTTTCCCACTAGCTTCATCCACAATTCCATGTCCATCTTCCCCAGACTCAACCGTGTATCTCCCTGCCACCTATGCCTGAACTGCTCATCATAGTCCCGCCACGCTGACCCCCTGTGTTCGTCATGTATGTTCTGTATCACACTCATGTATTTCATCACATTATGCAATTCCTTGGGATGTTTTGAAAGGAAACAGTCCCCGAACACAATGAAACCCATAATCCAGTTCGCATTATTCCTCACTACAGTACCTGCCCTTTTTCGCCCGCCTCTCGCGCGCGTTTCCTCTCTGCTCGCCCCTTTACAGACAGCTTAAACATATCCACATACTTCCTGTTACCTATGTCTCTCTGTGTTTTCCTGGGCAGGTGTGTGTAAAGGGAGCTAGTTTCGACTGCAAACGAATCCTCCCGCTGTGGGTGGAACCCGCCCCTTTGACTTTGCTGGCTTTGCGTTTTCCCTTATCTGTCCTACTCAGCTTTACCGCCTTTCTCAACGCTTCTACCTGCAACTAGCAAGCAACTCACAGTTCTCATCTCACCATCTCAAGGCTGGTGGGATGGGATTTGCTGTATGACTTAGAAGGAAAAAATGTATTTTTACTGCATCGGATTGAAGCAGGGAGTCTCCAGAGTTGACCCCCATTAATACCAGCTCCAGAGACCCCCTGCTTCAATCTTATGTAATAAAAATACATTTACATGCAGCTTCATTACCTTAGCAGCTGGGGATAGAGGGGGTGGGTACTAGGGTTTTGTATATTAATGTTTCTTGGGGGTAGAGGATGTGGGTGAAGGGTGTAGTTGCCCCAAGGTGGGAGGTTAGGCCTCTCGGTGCGTAGCGGGAGGGTTTAACCCCTTCATTACCATAGCGGTTACCACTGCAATGATAGTGAAGGGGTTAACTCCTCCCGCAACCTTCCTGGTAGGCCTAACCACCCACCCTGGATCAACTACCCCCTTCATCCACCCCTCTACCCCCAAGAAACCAGGTACATGTGTTTAACCCCTTCATTGCCTTTGCAGCATGCGCTAAGGTAATGAAGCTGTTTTTATTTTATTTAATCACTCAGTAGTGTAGCAGGTGATTTCCAGAGCTGAACTGCATTAATTTCAGCCCCAGGTACCCCCTGCTTCCCGAGTTACAGGCCTCTGTATGGGGTGCCGGTCTCTCCCTGCATTGTTTAAATCTCTCGCATCACGTGACCGGGACATTTAAACGCATAGGAGATACCGGCATGGATATACCAACACCCCATACAATTTAAATAAAAAGAGTGCGATCGCCTGTAACAGCTGTGCAGGGAGAGGCAGCTCTCTCTGTGTAGGTCTTACAGACTGTGGGTATATCGGAGCAGTATACCTTAGAGAAAGGCTGAGATTAGGTCTCTGCTATCCTGAACATTATTGGCATTTTTCAACCTTACGGTTTGTGATGGTAATTCTTTTTGATTCTTCCTGAATACTGTGATAACATAAATGTCAGACCAGGAGGTAGGGTCATGCCAAACCGTTTGATTTGGCAGTGATTTTATCGAAGCTACTAGAATGAACCCTTTTGTTGGGCAATGAACCTGATAGTTCTTGGGGAGTTGTATTGATCCATTCTCGGCTCATCATCTAATAGCAATCACGGTGCCTGCTATGGTTGGGGAATTATATTACAGACCCGTGGACATCCAAAAGGTCTCTACCCCCATACCTCCATATTCTCTTACTTGTTAGGTTTCACTCACACTGACTTCATTACAGAAGCAGACATGATAAATGCCAATACTGGACCAATTTTCATCCACTGACTTTCTATAAAGGCTTAACTCCTGCAAGATATTTACAGTAATTGAATTTACATCTCCATATTGACTGCAATATATATGTCTAAAAATTCCAGATTTCATGACTGTCTTTGAGCACTATTTTGCGTGGCTAGTCCTATCCAGGCATCTGCTCCTGTTGCAGGTCACTGGTCTACTGCCAACCTCTCAGGAACAAAGACACCCCCCCCACCCCGTGCTGGCTGCCACATTTTCCTGAACCTCCCTGTCATGCTGTATTTGTTGCTTCTTCAAGGACAGCTAGGATATTAGGTAAAGCCACCACAGACTTTGATTAAAAAAAACCTAGCCTCACCTCTCATCCCAATACCTTAACCCTTTACTGTTCTGTGTTAGTGAATAAAGGTTAAGAACCATTAAGTTCTTACAAATGGTTCTCGGCAGGGCCGCCAACAGTGAGTGCCCGGTAAAAAAACAAAAAAATGCAGTGTGGCTGCACCCGTGCCGGGTCTCTCTGACAGCAGCGCCGGAAGTCAACAGGGCTAAGCTTCCAGTGCGCCGGCGTGAGAGGGAGACCCGGCGCGCACGTGAGCAGCAGCGTGGGACACACAGGTACCTGCAGCGGGGCCGGTGGCAACTGCTGTGACCTGCTGTCTTGCCCCCGCAGTCACTGACCCCTGCAGCACCACCAGCCACTGCAGAACCCCAACCCACCCATAGCACCACCACCCCCCGCAGCACTGCCATAAAAACACCCCCACTCCCCCCTAATACATATAAAAACACCCCCACTACCCCCTAATACATATAAAAACACCCCCACTCCCCCCTAATACATATAAAAAAAAGTAAACATACCTGGGGTATGAGGGGGACCGGCGGGGTGTTCAGCGGTGGCTGCGGCAGTCCGGCGGTGGGTGCGGGGTCCGGCGGAGAGAGTCGGGGGCCCGGCCGTGACAGGCCATCAGATTCAGGCCTCCTCACTCTGTGCCCCACGTCGCGCTTCCAGTCAGCGCGCACCGGAAGCTGTGGCGCGCTGACTTCAGAGGCCGGGACAGGAAGGCCTGCATCTGATGCAGAGGGGGGGCCCGGTCGCGACCGGCAGCCATCATCTTTTGTTCCGTCCCCCCCCCCCCGTGCCTTGGAGGCCCTGACGGCCGCACAGGGGGTCCCGGGACGCCGGGCCCACCGGGCGCAGGACGCCAACCCCGGCAGACCCCCCTGTTGGCGGCCCTGGTGTGTTGTGTAGTCTTTGGGTTGTGATTTTGTTGAGGATGTCTTGTTTGTTGTCACTACTGTCTGCTGCTCTTAAGCTTATTTTTTTTGTTAGATTTGTTATGCTACATTATTTTTTATTTGTACACAGGGTCATTTTAATTTGTCAATGCTACTTAATTGCTAGCTGGTCAGCAGAAACGTATCTCGTAGCCATGAGAATAAAACGGCATTGCCTTTTCATTCTTTGTCATGATTGCCATTATCTAATATTTATCTATTTTCCAGTCCATCTCTTCCGTATCAGTGATTTTAACTTTATTTCGATCACGTATCTCTGTTTTTAACCTTCAGAAAAGAGTAAACTTCATTAGATAGAGAGACTGTGGCTATATTGTGCAAGGTCTCCTGCCATGATTCACTTCCAGTTATGTATCAGTTCTGCATTCCCTTAAAGTCATAGAAAACCTTGATGTACACAACGAAAAAGATTCCCAGTGACTCAATGTAAATGTTTCCTGTTTTCTGTGTAGAATTGATGTTTTTTTTTTAAAGCAGTAGTCCAAGTTGCCGGTTTAAAAATGTTCATTTTAATTTTACCTTTTAATATGTGCATCAATACAACCCACACAATGATAAGTAATTAGCTAAGTTGCCGATCGATCCGTTCTCCTGTGATCGATCGGCGATGATTTGGCTCGGGGGTTCACTAAATGGCTGTCAGTGCAGCAGAAGAGGACCAAAGCTTTCAAAGTTCTGTGGGGAAGATCGTGTGACCAGGCAGTCACTAGATACAATTGGTGCACTGCTAGGGAGGGCAGGGCTCAAAAAGGTATGTACCAGAGCCTGTTTCAGGCGAGGATGGGGATGTGACTTTGTAAATGGTTGCTATAGAAACAAAAAATGCTTATTACAGTATAATACATTAAAAATATAATTGAAAGTTTTTTTTTAATTGCTAAATATAGTATTTTCTCATAGTACAAAACTAATTTATTTAAGAGAGCTTGAAATAGCTGTTACTCAACGTTAAAGCCACAATCCCGCCTCCTCTACCCTAAAATATCTGTGGCCAGCATTGGAACCCATTGCAGGGTTCTCTGGAACTTACCGTGCTATTGTTAGCTCCGGAGGCTCTCTGGTTCCTGAGATACTTACTAGTTTAGTCCCCAGTGTTTTCTCTCACTCTAGGGAAAATGCAAATAGTTGCCAAATCTTGCGGGTTCCATTGGCCAATAGGAAGCCACAGCATCATTGGGTGGGGGGGGGGGGATGGAATCGCTGCTAAACCAATGCGTATTTTGGAAACCAGGGTGTCTCCAGAGCTAAAAGAAACAAGTGCGGTTCAGCTCCAGAGGAAGTTCAAATTCTGTACAGGTCCCGTTAAAAAGTCCATAGGTAAAACGGGCGTGATTACTGCTTTAAATACACGTGTCATGTTTTACGGGCGGGTACAGGTACCACTATTTTAGTAATCCACATTTTTTTTCCCTCTAACCGCTGTGCTTAACCATGTGACTCTTGTATAACGCATGACAAGGCCCCGCCTGGTAGCCAAGGGGTTAAATTGTTTCAGGCCCTCGGCAGGGAGCAGATGATGGGTGACAGCCTATTTCTGCCAGTAATATATATGTCTTGGAGGAGAGTTGGCAATGTAATAAAACAGGTTTAACTTATGAGGGATATGTATGATGCAAAAGGTGGCTGGATTTAAAGGCAGCAGCATGGTGATGCCGGCTGCAGTTTGATAAAATGCGGAATGAACATTATTTGCAAGCGTCAGAAAGCACAAATCAAGAAAGTACCAATATATGTATGTGCTGCAGAGCGCATCATGTGCCTCCGTATTTTCCATCTGCTAATATATATCTCCTGCCATCCCCATGGAGAGGCAAAAGAAAAATATACCAATGTTATACAGGTTCATATTTCACAGAGGCGCGAGTAGAGAATTGATATGCAAATACAACATTGTGACAATGGATTATGTTTGGGTAAAAACTAAATTAAAATAGGAATAACACAAATGTATTTTTTTTTTTTTAGTTTAGTTGTTGGAGACTTTGTTAACAAAACACTGGTAAAGAACTTTCTGAGAATAGTATTTACAGGAAAACTGCCTGACATGGAAATAATGCCACTGCTGATGGATGACATTCCTGTGCATGGAAATACAATATCTTCTTATTGATGGGGCTGATCAGTATTTAGCTCAAAGGTGACATACTGTACATGGATCAATCCCATTTATAACCAAAGTGAAGTAGCGGCATTAGTATGTTTAATGGGTTAAATCCTGGCTACCGTGGGGCCGTCCTACGTAGGATGAAAGTGCATTAAAGGAGCAATCCGTGCAATATCCTACGTGTATGGTTTATTTTTTAAATAAATCAGTTCTGTGGTATCAGATAATACTTACTACCTTTTTTTTTTTAATTCAACTCTTAATGCCATTTTTAATGAGTGGGGTTATACTGAGCATCCTTTGATTTCTATAGCAGGCTTTAGCCGACCTACCCAGCTGGGGAAGGTCTTTGCAGCACTTTGCTGTTTGTGATCATTGGTGGCCAATATTCCCAGAACTGCAAACTGTAACAATAGATAATATTACCTTAGTGATATAGCAGGCACTATAGGGGGACTGTCCATCTTGTTTGCTCCCCATCAGTGAATAGGTAACGAGATGTGGTCACGCCTCCACTCTTTTTTAAATAGCCACTTGGGGAAGGGTAAGGTAAGGCAGGACAAAGAAAATATTGCCCTTCTAAAACTTCAGGGTACAATGTTATCAAACATTTGTTGAACAAACTTTTCAAATGATTACAAAATGTCCTTACTTGTCTAATTTTATTCAAGAAAAGGCGCCAATCACTTAGATACAGCCCACTAAACATTGCAATCATTCGTTTCATTTAGTCATACAGTAGGTTAGGCTCAGGGCCGGCCTTTGACCTTCTGAGGCCCTAAGCACGGTCAAGTTTAAGAGGCCCCAAAAATTAAAAATAGATTTATTATTCTGACTGAAGGAACCATTGAAAATATAAACATGATACTGAAATGAATGAAAGCATTATACTGTACTAGCATTGTTCTATACAAAGATGACAGCATGAAGCTAAAATGTACAGTGTTTGCACATCACATTCATTTTAATATTAACACATTTTATTTTGTGATTTTTATAGCGCAAAGTCATTGATGATGTCCCATCAATTAAGTTTGTCACCTTCGATGCACATGATGCTTAGGGTCATATTTAAACGAAAATTTCCATATTTATAGAAAATCTTCTTTTTTCCATAACTTCTTTATTTATCATCCGATTTAAAACTTGAAATGCATTCCCTTTTTTCTATTTTTGAGGCCCCTCATATTGTGAGACCCTAAGCTGTAACTTAGTTATCCTATGCATAAGTCCGGCACTAGTTAGGTTGCACCTTAAATGCATTGATGAGTACCTGTAGCACTGAAGGGGTTTAGAAGGTGTAATCTGCATCCCGTGAGAATCATATCCATCTACTTGGTCCACGTTGTTTGTTTTAAATGTTTATTCTTTATTTTTAAGGGAAACACGTGCTCACGGGGCTGTTTGTATTACAGATACAGATCCACGGGTCCTTGAGAAGCAGGAACTGCAACAACCTACGTATGTGGCTTTGAGTTACATCAATAAGTAAGTTTGTTTTTCCTTAGGTAAAATAAATGTTTATATATGATACTAAAAAGCTTTTTTTTATACTGACGATAAAAAAAGTAACTTATATGACATGGCAACTTTAATTTAAAAAAAATGTGTTTGTGCCGAGCACACGCATTTTAAGTGAAACTCCTTTGTCTTTTGTCACTGTTTTATCAAAGAAATTGTATTTGTGATGGTGATTTTTTTTAATTAAAAATTAAAACACAATTTCAGTGCCAAAACACAAAGAAGTTTGACTAAGAATGCACGTGCCCGGCACACATCCCCTTTTAGCTATTTGCACTTCTATATTTATACTGTGAATCCCTTGTGTGTGTGTGTGTGTGTGTTTGCAGCTTTGTGTTTGTGTGTATTTTCCAAAGTGGGGGGGGGGGAATTGTTGCACCTGCACATGCGCGCTAAGCCGGTTTCTGCGCATGCGCTGAGCTAGGGGTACTTTACAGGAACAAATCCTCCCTAAGTCTCCTGGTCAGAAAGCGTATCGCACAGCAGATGCTAATGCCAATTATTGACTATGGAGACATAGTATATGGCTCGGCTCCTCAAACCCACCTTAGCAAACTTGACACCCTCTACAATTCAATTTGTCGTTTTGTTCTCCAATGCAACTACTGCTGCGGCCGAGTTTATTCGAGCATTTGCCCGGTCTCGGCCACAGCAGTAACCAGGCGCGTGCCGGGATGTGCCTGGCGCGCACCGAAGCCGCTCAGGAGCGCCCTCCGAATGGGGCTTTCTCCCTCCCGCTGCTGGGTCTGCCGGGTCCCCCGGAACCCCCTGCCGCCGTCCCCCATGTCGCGGGACACCAGGGCTCCCTCGGGGAGCCCTGGACGCGCGTGCAGGGGGCGCAGGCACCCGATGACGCGTGACCGCGCATCGATGATGCGCGGCACGCCGAGGGAGTGTGGCTAGCATGCCGGGGCATCCCCAGGCTTGCGGAGCTAGCCGCACTCAAATAAATCTGGTCGCCTCTGTACAACACACATCACTGCGAAATGCTCAAAGAACTAGATTGGTCAACACTAGAGTCTAGGCGCAAAGTTCACCTTTCCTGTCTTGCCTTTAAATTCTTCATGGGCAAGCTACCCAGCTACCTGAACAAGCTCCTCACCCCTACCACTTGCAGCACTTATCACCTGAGATCAGACTCCAAAAGACTATTCATGGTCCCAAGGCTCAACAAAGTATCCGGACGTTCCTCCTTCTCCTTCCGTGCACCCCAAAACTGGAACAACCTACCAGAGACTCTCACATCCACCACCAGTTTAAGTTCTTTCAAATCTAAGGCTGTCTCACATTTTAACCTGGTCTGTAACTGTTTCATACGCTCATAATATATATTTTCTTTAACTGTGCACGCAATGTCTTGTATATAATGTATACCCTGTTCATTTATGTAACTGTACTTGTAACCATGTACTATTTGTTTTACTCTGTGCCCAGGACATACTTGAAAACGAGAGGTAACTCTCAATGTATTACTTCCTGGTAAAATATTTTCTAAATAAATAAATAAACTGCGCATGTGCACCGAGCCGACGGCTACTGGGGAGGCGCGCGACAGCTGCTGCGCAAGCACTGGCTGTGGCTAAAGCTTCTGCGAATGCATTGAAGGGGACGGCTCTCCCTGTGAATGACCAGCTCTGCGCATAAGTCAGCGGATGACGCAACATTAACAAACACTATGGGGCCTATGCTAATAGCCTTTATAACCCACTTATCGAGGCTTTTTAGCTGTTATCGCCCAAAAATGCCTACAGCGATTCTGAAAGACTCGATAAGTGGAATGAATCGCAAATTTTTTCAGCCGTCAAAAACATATCACCAAGTGAGCAGCGAGAAGCCACTTATCACCAGTTTTGAAAATCAAGCAATTCTAGTAGCCTTGATAAGCTTATCGAGGCTTATCGAGGTTCTAGAATGTCGATTTCTTCCCCAAAAAGTTGGCATGAAGCTGCCAAAAAGTTTCAGGGCCGGCTGCGAGAGAGGGACTCCGGAGCTGATGCACATTAATACCAGCATTGGAGGCCCCCAGCATTATCAGATGCAGGAAAAATGCATTTACAAGCAGCTTCATTACCTTAGCGGCTAACCGCGAAGGCAATGAAGGGGTTAACTACCAGTGCTCGGTTTATTGTGGGCATGGGGTGGGTGAAGGTGGTATGTGGCCCTTGGTGGTTGTTTAGGCCTTGCGGAGGGGGGGGGGTTGTGGGTGGAATTAACCCCTTAATTATCTTAGTGGTTAATACCGCTATGGTAATGAAGGGTTAACCCCTCTCGCTACCACCCGGTAGGCCTAAACATCCATCCTTGGGGCTACTACCCCCTTCACACCTTCACCCAACCCCTCTACCCACAATAAACAAAAATAAACACAACAACCCTACTACCCACCGCCTCTGCACCCAACAATTCCCCCCCCCCCCCCCAACACATACAGTACAGTAATGGGCAAAATAACTATTATCCAGATATGGGTAATAGCTAATTTGCCCATTCAAAATCAAACATTAGCCAGCCAGCATAAATAAAGTAAATAAAACTTTCTACTTACCCCTGCCATCATGAAGGGTGCCCTCGTTGGCATACTCCAGGTCTATGTCCTCCGTTGGCAGCAAGAGTACAAGAAAAAAATACAATCTAATGGCCCTTAATCACCTTAGCTATTAATAACCGCTATAGTAATTAAGGGGTTAAACCACCCTCCCCCGCTACCCAACCTGGAGGCCTAACCACCCACCTAAGGGCCACTATACCCACCCTCTACCCATTGATTGGCAAACTGGTACATCATGCCCATATAAAATGGGCATGATAAGCCACTATAGCAGTCAATGGTCAACCTAATACAAAGCATTAATGCCAAAAATACAAGAATAAAAGAATAAAAGAAATACACAAGCACCTAAACACCCCAACAATAAAAGAACTAAAAAGCCTAATAGTACACATGAATAAAATGTATCTATCACGAAAACAGCAAAATAATTTAAATGATGTTATTCCAAAACATAAGAATACAATTAAATAAACACCTATCCAACCAATTCAAGAAATAAATGCACAAGCCAACAAATCAATTAAATCAATAAAACCACTAGCCAACAAAACAATTAATTAATTTAAACCGCTAACCAGCCCTAAAATGTACTAAAAACAAGCCATCCAAATTCCAAATAATTTAATCAAAACAATAAATAGAAATAGAAAAAATACCAATCAATTCAAAACAAGCATTTGCCCAAAAAAATGCATTGTCTGTCAATATATTTATCTGTACCCTGGGCACAGATACATTAGCAGTCAATGGGCAATGAAAAACATAAAAATAAATAAATACAATTAAAAAAAACCCTGAAAAAAGACATTGTCACGATAACTTTATGACAAGCTATAATATACACCAAAATACCTGGGTTGAACTGAACACGGCTGAGATATGATAAAATATAATTTATTCCTTGAAAAAGGTGAACACACGAGATATACAAATAACAGACAAAATAGGCACTTACTTAGAATTGGAATGATGAAATAATCAGAAATCTTGATTAGCAGTTCATGCAGCAATCTCAGAATGACACAAAGACAATGAGTATAGGCTGAGCCTCGTTTATATACAATCCCAGTCCCATCTCTCAACCTAGAGGCGCCTGGCTGGCTAGTGGACTCCTTTGAAGTAGAATTTCCCTCATCTGCAAGTGTGAACTATGACACTTACAGACCACTCAGCCCCTTTGTTCTTCTGCCCTAGTGTATACAATCAGAGCGGTCAACCTTTGATCAGAGGGCTTATGCTAAACCATTTGTCTGCCCTCCTGACCTATTAACATAGCAGATGGGCTCTGCGTTCTCATACCAGACCCAAAATACCATTCACAGTTTAAAATCTTCACATATTAATATAATCGGTTCCGTTGGGCCCAGTGGACTGATACTTGCCAGCTTTTCTTGCCGGAACTGTATCTTCATTGTGGCCAATTCTCAGCCCTCTGCGACCCCCAGAACCGGAGATACACAAATGCAGGTAAAAACACTTTTAAAATACAGGATTCTTCCCTTTAAAAATGAATCTCTGCTTTTCACTCTTTCCCCATTGAAATCAACGGGTTCCGCCGCCGAAGTCGATGGGGTTCCCCGCCATAGACTTTCAATGGGGAGACGCCGCCATTGAAGTCTATGGAAAAACCAAAAATCTTTACATTTGCCCACACTCCGTCTGGTTGTTCGGAGAGGGCTGGGAATGGCCATGCATTCATGCCGGAACCTTGGCTACATGCCACCCAAATCCCAGCCCTCTGGTCCTTCCAGAACCGGAGATATGGACTTACACTTTTCACCATTTCGGACTTAGCCGTTTTCACGCCATGCGGCTTTTCCCCATTGGAATCAATGGGGGTCGTGTGGGGGGGCTCCTAGGGGCTAGGGGCAAAAAGAATTTTATTCCCAGGTGCCCTAGAACCTAAGATTGTCATTGAACTTGAACCAAGTGATAAAGCTCTTTTCAAAGACATTGTATCCGCTTTTGCGGTCTGCGGTTTGGATGGCTGCCAACCTGTTCCTGGAGGCCGGCGTCGAGGAATCCCCATTGAAGTCAAAGGCCCCATTGACTTACAATGGGAAACCGCCGCTCCTCCTCTCGGACGCCACCTGCTGGTCGTCGCTGGAAAACAGGTCCAAAACCGCTACTTCTACCATTGGAATGCATGGAGTCTCAATGGCGACCTATGGAAGGCTGCAAACTGGAGCCTGAAAAGGCGAGAAAAGGGAACATAGGGCTATAATCACTGAATTAACATTAACCCCTTCCCTCCCGCATCAACCCTAGTGTATGTGTTGGTGCAAACACTGGGATGAGACAATACATTTTTACAGGGGAATAAACAGTTGGATTCTGAAGCAAGGTAAAAACACATTACTGGACCACAGTCCAGTTAACCCCTTGCCTCCCAAGTGAGAGCAGGGGGTGGCCAAATGGGGTGTAACCCCTTTAATCCCGGGCCAAACCCCCTCTCCCATGACAGACATTTACATACTTTCAATATTTATCTTACCTTTAGAAGTCTTCACCTCTGAATCCCGGGTATCAGGAAGCTCTCGACCCACGACGTCTCCATCCACCTTTAAGAACAACATCAGGTACCAAAATCTTCTTTCTTACACCATCTTTCTCCTTCTTCTATCTTCATCTGTCCTTATTGCTCCATGTCGAGATCTTCTGCTAAAATGAGAAGTACAGGCCTTATATAGGGCCTGTGATGTCACATATTAGGATCAGATGGTACAGCTCCAATTCGATTGGACGCTATATCATGTGACCGTCTTTTTTTTTTTTTAAGGATGTGACGTAATCTCCAAGGAAGGTACGTCATATCCTTAAAACCACATGGCTCATATCACATGGTATTACAGCCAATGGGATTGAAGACAATCCCATTGTTCCTGTACCATGTGAAATGTTCCATGAGTAAAAAGGATGTGACATCACTTTAAGGGATGATGTCACATCCTTTTAACTAATGGAACATATCACATGGTACAGGAACAAATGGGATTGGCTTCACTACCGTTGGCTGTAATACCATGTGATATGAGCCATGTGGTTTTAAGGATGTGACATACCTCCCTTGGAGATTACGTCACATCCTTAATAATTGGGGGTTTTTTTAAGACGGTAACATGATACAGCGTCCAATTGGATGGGAGCTGTACCATCTGACCCTAAACTGTGACGTCACAGGTCCTATATAAGGCCTGTACGTCTCATTTTAACGGAAGATCTCGACGTGGCAACATCCATTTTGGATTTACCATGGGGTTTTGGATTGAAAGAAAGAAGATAGAAGATTAAAGAAAAGAAGAAAATAATGACAGATGAAGATACAAGGAGAAAAAAGATTAAGAAAAAAGATTTTGGTACCTGATGCTGTTCTTCAAGGTGGATGGAGACGGATTGCGGGTGATGACGTCGCTGGTCGAGAGCTTCCTGATACTCCGGGATTTGGAGGGTGAAGACTTCTAAAGGTAAGATAAATATTGAATGTATGTAAATTTCTTTTTTTCAGGTTTTTTATTGTATTTATTTATTTATATGTTTTTCATTGCCCATTGACTGCTAATGTATTAAGCTGAGCTCCTTTAGGTACAGATAAATACATTGACAGGCAATACATTTTTTGGAAAATGCTTGTTTTGAATTGATTGATATTTTTTTTATTTCTGTTTATTGTTTTGATTAAATTGTTTGGAATTTGGGTGGCTTGTTGTTAGTACATTTTAGGGTTGGTTAGCAGTTTAAATTAATGAATTGTTTTGTTGGCTAGTGGTTTTATTGATTTAATTAATTTGTTGGCTAGTGCTTTTATTTCTTGAATTGGTTGGATAGGTGTTTAATTGTATTCTTATGTTTTGGAATAACATAATTTTAATTATTTTACTATTTTGGTGATAGATACATTTTATTAATGTGTACTATTAGGCTTTTAAGTTCTTTTATTGTTGGGGTGTTTAGGTGCTTGTGTATTTCTTTTATTCCTGTGTATTTTGGGCGTTAATGATTTGTATTAGGTTGACCATTGACTGCTATAATGGCTTATCATGCCTATATTATACGGGCATGATGTACCAGTGTGCCAATCAATGGATAGTGGGTGGGTATAGTGGGCCCGGGATGGGTGGTTAGGCCTCCCGGGTGAGTAGTGGGGGAGGGTGGGTTAACCCCTTAATTACTATAGCGGTTATTAACCACTAAGTTGGTTAAGGGGTTAGGGGTCATTAGATTTTATTTTTTCTTGTACTCTTGCTGCCAACGGAGGACATGGACCTGGAGTATGGTGACGAGGACGCCCTTCATGATGGCAGGGGTAAGTAGATGGTTGTATTTACTTATTTATGCTGGCTGGCAAATGTTTGTTTTTTGAATGGACAAATGAGTTATTATCCATATGTGGATAATAGTTATTTTGCCCCTTTACTGTACTGTATGTGTTGGGGGGGGGGGGTTGTTGGGGGTAGAGGAGGTGGGTAGTAGGCTTGTTGTGTTTATTTTTATTTATTGTGGATAGAGGGATTGGGTGAAGGGGGTAGTAGTTCCAAGGATTGATGTTTAGGCCTACCTGGTGGTAGGGGTGAGGGGTTAACCCCTTCACAGCGGTATTAACCACTAAGGTAATGAAGGGGTTAACTCCACCCGCAACCCCCCCCCCCCCAAGGCCTATACACCCACCAGGGGCCAAATACCTTCAGCCATCCCCACTACCCACAATAAACCGGGCACAGGTAGTTAACCCCTTCATTGCCTTAGCGGCTAGCCGCTAAGGTAATGAAGCTGTTTTAATTTAAAAAAATTAAATACTAGTGTATGAGAGCAGAAGATCTCCGGTGCAGATCCATGTTGTTTTGAGGTCTGGGGACCCCTGCTTTCCAATATACTGGCCCCGTTATGGGGTGCCGGTATCTCCTATGCATTTAAATCCCACGATCACGTGACGTGAGACATTAAAATGCATAGGAGATACCGGCACCCCATAACGGGGCCTGTATCTCGGGAAGCAGGGTTCTGCTCCCCTCAATGCTGTTCTGCTCCGGAGACCTTCTGCTCACGGACACTAGTATTGACATTTTTATTAAAAGCCTGCGATCGTTGGTGAGATATGCGCAGGGAGAGGTGGCTCTCTCTGTGCAGCTGGGCCAGATCGCTGCAGATCGCCCGGTGAGCCCTTTCAAGAGAAGCAAACATCACGTCGCAGGCTCCTTGCCAGTTTTGGGCATTTTGTTATCGCAGGTATTCGAGGCTTTCTGCATACCGTGATAACAACACACAAAAAACTGGCGGCGTAACAGGCCGAGCGAGTTGGTTTATGAAGGCTACGAGCATAGGCCCATATATGTGTCCCAATCACACACATCACCCACTGTGTTACACTGACTGAAGGATTGATTGAAACAGATACTGTAGGCAGCCATTTAGTGCACGCTGGGAAGCCGGATCTTTGCTGATCAATCACGGGAGAGCGAATCGATCGGCAGCTTAGGTAATTAGTTTTCAATAAAGGTAATCAAAGGCTGCATATATTAACACAAAAAAAAGTTTTTTTTTTTTTTAGTTTTAGTTTTTTTTTTACGTTTCTGCTTGGATTACCTCTTTATATGGCGATATGTGTGCTTGTCTAAGAAAGCCTTTCACCAATGGGAAGGCCCAGAAATGGAAATAGGAAAATCAATGTAGGCCTTGGATAGGAGCTGGATTGAATTTGTTTGACAAGTTGCAGAAACTGATGGATCAAAGCCACACATCTCTCACCAGATAATCATTTCTGCGTCTCCCTAGTTTTATGTTTGGTGGTGGCTGCGCTGATCATGTGTTTTTATTCATGAAGTAAAACCTCTGCATTCTGCTATCTGAGCTCTCTGTGAACTAGCCAAAGACAGAACTCCGAGGATAAATTCAAACAAGATGTGCAGAAATGAATCATATGTTAGGGGAAAGGGGAGATATATTGTGTACCTGAAGGATTTATGTATATTACTTGATTTTCTCCCTTTTTATCAGATATTAGGCTTACCAAAATGTATCTTTCCTGAAGTTGATAAAAACGCTTGGAACTTTTTCATCTCAGTAGTAAAGATCAAAAAGGGTAAATTGGGAGTGAAGGAAAAAATGTTACAAAATGGTCCTGTGACGACAATGGCCAATTTG
Organism: Ascaphus truei; assembly: GCA_036426205.1. NCBI lineage: Eukaryota > Metazoa > Chordata > Amphibia > Anura > Ascaphidae > Ascaphus > Ascaphus truei. Next base: position 206,963,628 of record CM071568.1, read on the forward strand.
ATCAATTCATGAGGACCATATGGAGAATGTTGTGGGTTCTGGATTAAAGTGCTGTAATGTTACATAGAAAGTTACATAGTAGATGAGGTTGAAAAAAGACATACTGTACAGTATGTCCATTAAGTTCAACCTATGCTACATTTAGACGATAGATACTTTATCCCAAGGAATGTTGTTCCTTTAAAAAGTTATTTCACATTATTTGTTTCTTCTAATAAAGGATGTTCTGTTGCTTTGTATAGAAAATAAATGTATATTATTTATTTATAAAAATGTTTTACCAGGAAGTAATACATTGAGAGCTACCTTTCGTTTTCTAGTATGGCCTGGGCATATGGCTGCTTAGTGAATTCACTTACGCCCCTCTGCATGCGTAAGATTCATGTTCTCTAGGGCACATTTGAAATCGCTCAATCTATTTTGTAATAAATAGATGGTGCAAAAGCATGAACGAGTAAAGAAGTGGATGTTGTGCTCACATATACAGAGGCTATGAAGATGGGTGTCGGGTCTTCTTTTTAAAATGTATATTAACTATGTTCATTTAAACGAAGAAAAAAGTTGTTATAAGTAAGTCATACTTTGTCAAAATAATGTCAGTATATGTTTGTAATAGTGAAAGTCTAAAACAAAATAAGCCCCTCGCTCAACCCATTGTGTCAATCCAGGAGTAGATGCACCAAAGGGAATTGATAAACATCACACAAGAAGCCCCCAGAGGGGTCAAGAACAGCTCAATAAATAGTGCACTCACTACTGTTATAATAGTGTATCAATATATCTATAGAGATGCTAATATCTCCCGTTCTGAGTCAGAGTAGTGTCAGGAAAAATATGGACTGAAAGAGATTCAGACACTAGTGTACCTAGGGTTAATGTTCCCAGTTTTGGTGTAAATACACATTTACTTTTAATATCAGTCGATAGATGGTTATCCAAGGTGAGAGAATGACTGAAAGATTATTTTATTGTTGCTGATAACATTGAATTGTTAGTATATTGGGTATCTATGCAAGGAATCCACCTTCGTACGTACCCATCACTGTACTCTATTGTTGTGAACAAGAACTAACTGCCATTCTGCTCATGGGACTAGATGACGAACTGATTACGAGACAGGAATATGACTTCGTGCTCCCTAAAGCGCCAATAGTGGTGACTTTCTACAGCCTATCAAACAGCCAACCAACAGCACCCACGTGTCTAACCTATAGTGTCCGGTAATAACTGTCTCACTGGGGGCTGCAGTGTCTGTTGGCAAGGTATTACGTAACTTTGTCACCAGCTTACTATCCTAGATTCAGGACACTAAGGGCACCCTTAATAGACTCAGTGGTATCACTGTTATCCCGGACACTATGTTGGCCAGTTTAGATGTAGAGTCGTTATATTCAAGTTTAATACATCATAATGGCTTGGCAGCAGTTGCTCATTTCCTGTCGGCTAAAGATTCTAGATTCAATAAACATAACCAGTTCACCATAGAACTCTTGAATTATGTTTTAACAAATACCTGTAATTATTTTGTGTTTGATGGCAGTTATTACCACCATATCCAAGGTACAGCTATGAGCACTGCATGTGCACCTACATATGCCAATCTGGACCTTGGCTGGTGGGAATACACCCATGTTTTCTGTGACGAGTTATCTATGTATACTAAACACATTGATTTGTGGATCAGATACATAGATGGCATCCTTATTCTATGGTAAGGTCCCTGTACTCTGTTCTCAACCTTTGTTGATTGTCTCAACAATAACACTCTAAATCTACGAATCACTACTGCAATCAGCCGGGAATCCATCACCTACCTTGACTTCTTTAACTATGTCGATAATGACAAAAATATACAAACGAAGGTATACCGGAAAAACACCGCTACTAATAGTTTGCTGTTAGCCCAGAGCCAACATCACCCTCCATTGATTGCAGGAATACCGACTGGACAATACCTTCTTGTTCCACTCTACAAGAATTCCATAGTCAATCTAAGGAATTGAGAGATCGGTTCTCGGCTCATGGTTATAATAGTAATAACCTCAAGCGATCTTATCGTGCATTGCAAAGTAATAGAGACGATCTTCTGTGTCATAATACCATAAAGAGGAGTGACAAAACAATTACTGCACCGACACACTTTATTCGAGCAAATACCCGGTATGTACCTGGCAGATACCTGGAATGCGCCGCTCCTCACCTCTGACAAGCCCCGTTGCATTTGCCTTCCCAGCCTGGGTTCATGCCTGGCTGATGGGCGGCTGATCTGTTAAATGATAATGATTAGGATTTAATAGGCTGCAATGCTTCGCATGTCTACCAGATGGCATAAATTCATGAATTGTAATGCAGTATATATATATGTACTGTGCAGTATTGCAGCCAGCGGGAATAAAATGCTTCAATCCCTGCTGGAAAATAACTCAATGCACTCGGGCAGAAAACAGTCACAATCCTCAATACACCCGGGTATACCCGAATTCGTGGGACTAGCCGAGCTCGAATAAAGTGTGTCGCCAGTGTAGGTGCGTCGGTACCTATAACAAAAGGTGGTGGACCATGAAACGTATCTTCTCAGGGCACTGGCACTTGTTGCTCTCTGATCCAGATCTCAAAGCAGTCTTTGGTCCTACCCCGACGATTAGGAGCAGACGCTCTAAAAATCATAGGGATCACCTTTGTTCATAGCCATCATCAACATCCTAAAAGTTTGAATTGGCTCAGTACACCCACTAAAGGGATGTTCAGATGTCAGGGCTGCAAGGCATGTAAACATGTCCTACTAACTAAGACGTTCACTAACCACGGCCATACACAACAGTTTACGGTTGACACATTTATAAACTATTGGACTACGAACGTCATCTATCTTATTACGTGTATATGTGGCAAACGTTATGTGAGTAAAACCACACGACAACTAAGTGACGTATTCTTGAACATGTCAACTCTATTAAACATGCAACTGGCACCCCAGTCGCTAGGCACCTACCGGAGTGTCATAACGGAGACGTGAACTGTTTAGTATTTGCGGGCATATGCCATCTTAAGTGTCCAAGCAGAGGTGGTAATACTGACAAAATGCTACTCCGCATTAAGGCCGAGTGGATCTATAAACTTAAGACTCGTAGTCCTAATGGCTTCAATGAGGGTTTTACCTTCACCCCTTCATTGATTGATCTCCGTTCTGTCCAATTTATATCTGTTCACCCTGTATAATTGATTGGCTGAACGATATTTAAAGTCCATTGTTATGATGATGTGGTTTTCCCACACATCTGTTTTGGAAACACACCATGATATGACCGATCTTGTATTTATACTTTAATATTTATATCAGTATTGTATTGTATGTCTTTATTTATATAGCGACAAAAGTGTACTCAGCGCTTCACAAAGAATACAGTACAGGGAATTATAATAATACAATAAGTGCTGCAAAATCAGACAATAGGAATGGAAATCCCTGCCCCGAAGAGCTTACAATCTAAGGGCTCATCCAGGGTGGCGCTGAGCGGGCGTGCACGCTCACGGTAGACACGTTGCGACAATGCACGTGTCCTGCGTGAGCGGGAGGGCGCACCTGCTCGGAGCTCAGCCGCTTGCCGAGTGAGCAAATTTGAATTTTCCGCTCGCAAGCACATCACATGAGCGGTTCGCCAATGAGGGCGAACCAGCTCCGTGACGTAGAGGCCGCGCCCCCAGATGCGCGCGCACCTAGCCGGCCAGGAAAGCACGGCCGAGCAGGGCTCTGCGCTGGAGCACCAGCGTGCCTCTACCTACCCTGGACGAGGCCTTAGAGGTTTGAGGGGAAATTTACAGAAACAGCAGGTGAGGGAATAAGTGCTGTACATCGCAGTGCTTGGCCGCAATGGGTGGTAGAAGTGACTGTGAGTGTGGGACAATAGCCATGAGTGCAGGCTATAAGGATGTTTGATTTGTGAGGCGAGTTTTAAGGTTAGTCAGTATTAAAATTAGAAGTTTTACACCATTTACAGGGGAAGAGATGGCAGGGAGGCGTGGGCGAGATCAGGTGTGTATGTCTGGCTTCAGGCTTAGGGGAGATCCCCAGCAGCAGGAAGGAGTAGATAGAGGGTGTATCAGTATTATTTATCTCAGTAGTGACTATGTCAAGTTCCAAATATGACTTACTATTATACATTTACCCATGAGGGTAAATAGTAACATACAATATATATTCAGTGTTTAACTGACCCGTCTGTTATTCTGATGTTCAGCTCAGCAACACAGTTACTAATAGTCAGAATGTAATGTTTTTTGTGTGGTAATATCTTTTTATTAGCACCAAGGGACCTGAACATTTATAGATGTCTGCATTAATTGCAATACAGTCATCATACATGTCACATTATCTGGCATTTTGGTTTATGGAATTACTTGCTGGTTGATGTCCCCTCATCATCTATCAGTTGTACATCTACATTCACAAGCACTATACCGTATTGTGGCTTTACATATTCATCTACACAGCAATCTGTGTTGTATGCTTCATTTCTGTCTCTTGTGCCTATGATTTGTCCATAACCTTGTGAGCACTTTATATTAGGCTCCCGATTTTTTGCCAGATTTTATAATCATGTGACGCATGCGTTTAACACTTAGTTCTTGTCCCTAATTCGGAGTTTTTGCGCAAGTGCAGTGTAGGCAAGTTCGTTGTTTTACTCTATCAGGCTACACAGGCGCACAAAACATCTGAACATAATTTCTATCTGCTCACGCTTGGTAATGCTTGATTAGCTTGCGCATGCGCAACATGTACTATATAATCTACTAGGTTTTGGGTTAAGTCCCTGCACATGCACATTAGGTAGACCTTGGACAAGATGTTACAAACTACCTACACTTGTGCACTATCGACCTTGTCCCTATTCCAGAGTCCCTGCGCAAGCGTAGTGTATGTAAATTTGCTGCTTTGACTCTGTCAGCCTACACATGCACACTAACCATCGGAGCATAATTTCTATCTGCTCACGCATGCACAATTGCTGATCAGCTTGCGCATGCGCCCAATTGGGTTTTGGATTAATGTCATGCGCATTACACAAAATGTGGACGGGATTTTACGAACAGCCTACACTTGCGCACTACAAGACTGATAGATAATTCTATCTGTCTACACATGTGCACCACTCGATTGCCGGTACTAATTCACAAATGCGCGAATAGCACTAATTAGCGCGATGCACTCATTACCATAGCAACCGCTCCCTTTAAATAGTCTGCTTGTTGAGCCCTTCGCTAATACCCCTGACGAAGCTCGATAGCTGGAGGGAAACGTGCGTCGGGCACGTCAATTATGATATCATACACCATTATGTTTTAATGTTATCTGGCGTCTACTAGCTACCTTGAACTTTGGAGGTTTAGATTGTTAATTCTTAGCCTGCAGCATACTCAGAATATATTTCTCCAGATGTACAATTTTCTATCCATCTGGTTCTCCCCTCTCTTTCAGGGCATTGATTCTGCTACATTTGGCAATTGTTAACCCCTGATGGCACATTCATTACTATCACTGTGCTATCTATATACTGGGGCTCAATTGCTGGGATACTTATTCTTGATATCTGGGTTGGTTATTTACTACACTAATCCCACCAACAGTTCTGTGAAGTGCTGCTTATATTCAGGCTTGTTATTCATATTGGCTCAATCACCAGCCATTTTACCTTTCCCTCTGAGGTTCACCCTCTTGGTGACCTTATCTGATCACCATATTGGCTGCTATGTGGCCCGGTTACATACCTATATTGAGTTATTAATATCTACCTGGGCGCATTTGCTTACTTCTGTTTGAGACGTTATTTCCACACTATCGCCCATTCATTCCTGTGCTGCTTACCCTGGCATTATGCATACCTGTACTAGTAAGCAGCCTAAGTGGTAGTTACGGCTATACGCTGTATATATTTTTAATCACTGTCTTTTGTACAGGGATATATGTTTTATGTAACCCCTCGATTAATAAAGTAATTTAATTTTTGGTGGTGTGCAGCAAAGTGGATATCTCTCTAGAGAGTACCTTAGTATTTTCTATTTTTGTTTTTGACTAATACTAATGTTTGATGGTTGATACCCGTTTTGCCCTTTTATGTTTACCACAGTGTTATTTGTATTCTTGGGTCACTTTTTTTCTGCTTTTATCACCTGCGGTTTTATTTATTTTTTATTGTTGTTCTGACTGTTGAGGGCACTGTTCTGTTACTGATACGCGTAATGTCGTCTTTATCAGTTCTCTATGATTCCTCGGCCCATATCTACTAAGCAGTACTTTACCATGATTATATAAGACACGTCGGAAGACACCTTACAACATATACAAAATAGAAAGTCTGTCAGCACCAATAGAATCAAGATTTAAATATCAAAATGGTGCACGCGGGTAAGAGGATCTCCCAAATCCTCACAAAGGACACAGATTGAAACAATACCCACAGCACTCAGGGAAAAAACTGTAATGCTAAACACCAACAGATGGCGAGACAATGTATGCAAGGTAATGCTAAAGAACAGTGTCCCACACTAATGGAGGAGCCCAACAATAGGGGAAAGAAAGGGGAAAAGCAGGGGACACAAACAACACACCAAGGCAACACAAGCACAGATCTAATGACACCATACAACATATTCACTAATAGAGCCACATGGAATAGCACCACAGCTACTATTGCTATTTGGGGCCATTTTAATATAGTTTTTTGTGTTTTATTGTAAGAAAATTCATCATGCTATAATATATGGTGGCTCTTGAACTGCATGCTAGAAATATTTGTGATAACTACAGTACATTTTTTTTTTAAATTAGAATTCACTGCCTTTCAGTTCAAAACAATTGGCGCAGTCCTATTGATTGTGAACATTTTGAAAAGTGTATACATTTTGTGAAATGATTATGAAAAGGTATGCAAGGTATACTCTCCATGGTTATTAAAATATATGGCCTTGGATTGAAGTTGGTTTGTTTTGGGGGAGCCCCAGTCTACATTGGCTTCTGAAAGTTTAATTAGTTAATACCCGACGGCTACAGCTGAAATCTGTTTCAGCTCAAGCAGTCTCATTTAAATTTTATAGTCAAAATAATATCTTTCCATTTTAACGTAAGCTTTAATATAAATTTAAATCCAGCACAATAGCCAGACTTAAATTAAGAAAAACAAAGTCTGAGAGCTAAAAAAAATATTCAACCACTTTAGTTGTCTGTCTACCGGTGGAAATTGCCAAGCTAGGTCCTTGGGCTTTCCATAATGAATATGTTCAAAGATTGTAGCATGTACTTCATTTTCTTGGCGCAGAAGCTGTAGTAAATCCTGCAGGTGAATAGTCCTGGAAAGTTTCTCTGTGCTTCAGGTTAGGACTGTCCGAGCTTAGTCCTCGAAGGCTTTCAGCAAGCCAGGTTTTCACAAATTCTGTAATTAACACATGAAAATCTCACTTGTGAGCACATTCATGTCTCAAGACAGGTCTGCAACCCTGCTTTTCCCCCATTATCTCTTAGCATACAATAACAAACAATCAGTTCACCTAGCTCCATCACTGTGCAAGCCTCAGGGTGTGTATTGCCCTCAAAACGTGGCCCGGTTGTACTCCGAAGGACTGAGCTTTGACAGCTCTGCTTTAGATGCTACTGTACTTCAAAGTGGACGCACATGGCTATCTAGGGTGTAGTGAGGCTGGCTACGTGTACTTGGGTGGTGCGTACCTGCTTGGAACAGGAGGGCCTGAGTCTCCCGCATTGGTGTTGGGGACAACAGGACCAGGCTTCTGGGGTAATCGCCTTCATTCATTAGTGGTGAAGCGCCTCCATTCTCTATAAGCCCCAGGGATGTGGGGTAGGACACTTACAGAGAAAGAACCCTGGTCCCAGGGTGAATGCTCCAGATCACACACACACAGTCTCTTGGTAAAATAGAAGCAGTGTCTCTTTATTCTCATACAGCTTATCCTTGGCAGCACACAGCAGCAGCACACAGCAGTTCGTAAACACCCCACACTTTAGATGAGTACAGGCCTCTTTCCTCCTCTCCTCTCCTCCAGGCTGTTCTCCGGCAGGATGGCCTGGTGGGGCTGCAATACCCCTGCCTTCACCCCAGGGTAGGCCCTATGGGTGAGGCTAGATCTCTCCCCTCACCCCCCTCAACAGGGTGAGGGGCATTGGTCCACTCTAGCTCGGCTCGCACTCCAAACTCTCCTCTGCTCCTAGGACAGCATGGCTCTCACTCCTCCAACTCCCAGGACAGCATAGAACTAACTGTCACTGACAGGAACTGGCCACTAAATAGAGTCAGCCCTGCCCCTCATGATGTCAGCAGGACCTCCCCTCTGTCTAGGCCTGCACAGAGTCAGGGGGCCCGCCTCCATCATGCCAGGCAGGGCTTGAAGAGGGGAAAACCCATGGTTACTACTGGCGCCTGCCCTTACCAGGGCTTACTCCAGTAGGAGAAGGATAAGTAGCCCGCTCTTACTTACAGGGGCTACAGTTGGTTGGAGACGTCTACGTATAACACAGAGGCTATAATTTCTGACCCTCATACTGTACCCATTTGGCCAATATTGTACGGTTTTCTGTGATGGTGTACCAGGTCCGAAGCATTGTACCTGCCTGTACCAGATTCCTGCTGCTGCTCCTGCACACGCCACTCTGCCTCTCTGCGACTATAGGCCAATCAGAATATGCACTAATGCTGATTAGCCTGTGGACACAGTGGCAGTAAGGTAGCTGCAAATGGGGGTTATATATACATACTCTCCAACATTAGCCAGCTGAAAATAGGTACAGTACAATTGCATCTATTACACCCCTATAACACCAGTATATACATCCCACACATATACACCTCCGACCCTTCATATACACCCACACACCCCAAATATATACACCCCGCATCCCACATACTCATATACACCCCCACACACCTCGTGTGTGTGTGTGTGTGTGTGTGTGTGTGTGTGTGTCTGTGTTTTTGTGTGTTTTTGTGTTGTTTTTGTGTGTGTGTGTGTGGTTTGTGTATATCTTCTATAATCGTTTATCTCTATCTATATCTATAGTATATATATACTCCCTCGCACCACTCATATATATATAGTTCCCCCACCACTCACACATATACGTGGGCATGTGACGTGGGAGAAGAAAGGATGATATTATATTAAATTGTGATGAAAATGCTGTTAGGGTGACCACAATGACAAATTACACAAACCACAAACACAGACTAATAAGACAAACAGACCGGGGAATACAAAAAGGGAAAATAAAAATAGAAATAAATATAAAATGAATGCCCCACAGCTATCCCAAAAGCAGATGGAGCCGGAATCAGTGCTGTAGGGACGCCGCTGCCTGTCTTCAAAAACTCCACTTTCTTCTTCACACTACAACAAAAGAAAACAGCGCGGCCACGTGTGGTGATACCACTGAACCTCCACCATAGAGCCAGGAGTGTGCGTCCACACTGGTTTACTTCCTGGTTGAAGTCTCGCGATATCAGTCCCGGAGGTGTAGAACTTTCAGCATACATTGTACCATATACAAATGGTCACAGGAAGATATTAGTGGGTATCTTCAGTACTGGCAGCGTGCTGGGAGTATCGTTTATGAGTCCACAATGGTTGAGAGAGTCCTCAGCTTTGCCCTACGCGTTTCGTCGCAACATGCCGGGCGCGCGTGCCACAGTAATGACTGGGTGAGCCCTTAGTGCCTGAGGAGCAGATTCAAGGAAAATAGTGCAAGCAAAACTTGTGTGACCACAACTTGGTGTGTGTACTGAATCTAGCCCTTGCTAGTCAAGCTGTATTGTCTTAGTGTGGCTGTCATTTTTCTCTTTATTGGAACGGATTTCTTAAGAAATGTAGTTTTTTACTTTTTAGATTATTTCCACAGCTGAACAAAGTTTGTACGAGTTATCGAAGAGGAAACACAGAAGTGGTTAACCATTAGATAAACCCCACCTCTTCAGGCCCTTGCTCTATTGACCTGTGGTGGTAAAAGCTATAAAACCCAGGGGGAAATTGTTTGCCAAAAGGATATGTTTGCTCTCAGTACTGTGGTTCATGTACTTACTGCACATTACTCAAGACAAGAGGGACAGCGTGGGCCTGTATTTTTACAGCCTGGCTGATATTTGGGCTCAAAGAATATTAATCAGAGCGTCATTGTCAGCAAGGAAAATTTGACAACTCTTGCAATCAAAAACTTGCCCTCATTTTTAGAAAGCAGTACAGCAACATCTGACAGGTGGTGTCTGATATAAGCACTCTAATGCATTGCACTCCTATGAAAAGGTATCACATATAACCCTTATTTAGTTGCATTACTTTATTTGGTTGTTAATACTTGTCATCGCGTTTGTTTGAGAAATCTTATGAAAAATAAAACTCCAGGAACATGAAAATGTATTATTTGTTTCTGTATTCAAAACTAAGTATATACATACTAAATTAAAAATGGAAAAGCATTCCTCCTTTTCTACTTGGCGACAGATTAAATTTCTAAGATGCCATCAAAAGGATAATGTAAATACTGTATGTAGCTTGTAAGTCTTTTTAAGTAATACTGTTTTTATCCTTTTGCAGTATGTACAGAGTTGCAAAGTGACAATATTCTTTTTATCCCCCTCCAAAGAAAAAAAAAAAAAAAAAACAACCGGTTGTTAATCTATTGATTTATATACCTCTCAAGTTATGTAAATGCAGGTCATATTGATAAACATGCCATGTATCCATCATTCTCATGAGTCATGTTGATGAGTTTACATCATCAGGTTGATAGGTCTAGCAGGGTATTGGTTACCATCACATCAAGCTACCAGCATCAGACAATTAAAATATGAGTTATTATACATTATGTCACCCTGATATTTGGAATGCTTCTTCTGAGAATTGGATGTTACGATCTATTTGAGAATTCCCCCTCTATGTTTCAGAGGCATTAAAAATACACCCCGCTGAGTATACAGTATATGGTAGAGACAGATCTCACTGTATTTATGCCTCACACAAACAATGCCTTCAATCTCTCTCTGCTCTCTGTTTATTTGCATGTCATTTCCCAGAATCCCTAGCTGCAGTGGAAGCATTGTATGTTAAGAGATAATGGGGGTCAGGCAAGGTTGCAGACCTGTCTGAGACATGAAAATGTACCCACATGAGGTATTTGTTAACCATAAAATATATCACGATGTTTAGGTCAATTTTGTCTATGTATGTGGAATTGCACCTTAAATAAGAGCATTTGTTGGCACCTCTTCCTGTTCAAAAAAATGATTAGCACTGAAGAGGAGAAACACTTGGAATACATTTTGGAACTGTAACATTCTTTAGTGCCGCACATGTAAAATAAAATGTTGTTTTGCTTTTCCAATCTCTTTATATAACCCTAACTGATGTAAAAAAACAAGCAAACTTGGGTTGTACTGGTTAGGCAACCGATAGCCAACACAGGCTTTGGATTCAACGCCCTTTTGAGAATTTGACCATGTAGATTCCAGTGAAGTGAGCTGTTTTTAGGCTAGACTGGTGAGAGTTATATCCTTGTGCCCCACATGGCCTTAGGTGGTGAGGAGCTATTTGCTTCTTTTAGTGTTTCTTCTCCGACTGCAGGAAGCAGAGAGTTTAGCCTGCAGCTGCCTCAAGGAAACTCAGCGTGCATGTCCCCAAGAGGTAAAATAGTTTGGGTACTTCTTTCAACGCATAAACACCAGTAATGGACAGAAATCCTTAACCTCTTCAGTGTGATATATATATGTGTGTGTATATATATATATACATATGTAACGGGTATTCCCTGTGAATACAGACGCTACTACTGCTGTGTATACCTGTGTGGCTCTCAGGAGCCTAAGCCTCCGCTCGGGGAGCCTGGGGTACATACATATGACAATCTCGTGGTGCAACGCCTCCACCTGCGAGGGATCCCAACGGAGTGGGAGGAGGCCCTCACAGGAAACAATCACGGTACACACAGTTGTAAAACAGGACAGGCTTTACTACATATATGCGCATAACTTATACTCTACTGTACATATCATTCAACGTTGCATTTGGGTAAGGTACAACATACACCCGCTCCCACCACCGTGTATCCCCACACCGTGTCCAATCGCACTATACAAGGCCCTTGGCCACTCTCCACGTAAGTGTCCCCAAGTGATACCCCACCCTTTAGGCGTGCTTCTTGCGTTGCTGTACAGTGTTGGTGCACTTGAAGATATGATACCTGCCTGGGGCTCCCACCCCGGGTTCTGCAGACTACGACAGGGATTCCGCCCGATCCGACGTCGTCCTCCGCACCGCGTTGGGTGAATTCCGGTGTGGATAATATCACCTTAGTCTCAGTGTCTTTGGTGGCGTTCTGAGCCCAGAACCCACCTCGCAGGGCTGCACGGCTTCAGCGCTGTGTCCCTGACTATCCAAATAGCTAATGGGGCAGTGTCCCTATCTAGGACCTGTCCCTATAGCACCACAAGCTACACAGTGGCTCAGGACCTAACTGGGACCTAGGGGCTGCTGGCCTAATGCAGTGGGTCACTGACCCCTGCACTCACCTCCTTCCCCTAGCTTGTCCTGGTCCTGACTGACTAGCGTGCTCCAAGCCCGCGAAAATGTATCTCTCCCGGAGCAGGGAGATACTACAGCCCTATTGGCTCCCTGGCGTCACGTGGGGCGCTCCTGAGGCTCATGGGACTTGTAGTCCCTTCCAAGAGCCTGTCCCTGGTAGGCTAGGGTTCGCGCGCTATCACTGCGCATGCGCAATGTCCCTGGCTGGCCGCCGCATGCGGGGACTCACTGCGCATGCGCGAAGTTGCGCAACATGGCGGCGCCCTGCTCGGGAGCCGCCGGGGACCTCCGGAGCACCGGAGTGCTCCCTGCTCGGCCCCCACCCTCCAGAAGTGCTGGCGGGTCTGTCGAGTGACCCCCGGCAGCGGAGGTAAGAGGAGGGGGTGTCGCGGGACAAATGGGGGAACCTGGTTACATATACATATATAGTAAATAGATGAGAACAAAGGCACTCCGTCGGGTAAACAGTGGTGGGTGCAAATCCTATAAGAGCAAAATAGGCAATACGATACCGTGTGGACGAATATCAAAGGCAGCACTCCAGAAAGTAGTCAAAAAAGAATTGTATTAATGAGACATCATATGATATATATATATCAAGTGTGGAAATATTACTGTGTGCTCATATATATAATATATAAATAATATTTTTCTTATTTGCTCATGACCTAAAGGCATGCACAGTATATTTCTCACAAATTTCACTAAAATATAATTAGATTTGTATTCTATGGATTGATTTTGCAAGTATTTAAAGAATGTTCAGAGCACTATTTGTACATACTGTACTGTAGCACTGCTGAGTAAATAAAGGCTTTGTCTGTGCCTTGGTGCTAAATCTATTAAAAACATTCTGACGATTCTGGCCCTTACCAAGTGGTGCTATTCCACAAGACTGGGTCATAAGGTGTCACCAGAGAGTGTCTTGTATACTTGCACATCTTAGTAAATGTGGTCCTTTATGTTCTGTGCACTTCCATTTATTACTTGATCCTATTTATAATCCGCTGCTATGCTAAACAATGGATTTAACTATAATCAGACATGATTGGTTATTGATTCGCCATTTCATTTTCCTTAGGAACAAGCAAGTCACTTAAGTACACCGTGTTTTATACTCTATTTACAGAGTTCAGAATGTCATACTACTGTATGTTGGTCTGAAACAGACTTTAAATAAAATATGCAACGTTGAGCAATATGAAAAATAAGATTCACAATTTTGAAGGCCAGCAGATTTTCATGCCATTCTGAATGATGCATTTTGTGCAATGGGTTTTATTCCCAAATCTCATTAAAATGTGTATAATCACTACATTACCCACAGTTGGTTCAAACATCATAACTTCATTATTCTTAAGGCAGTAGCATATTCCACATTGAATTTCAAAGGGAAATGAAAGACAAAGGTATTTAAAAAAAAAAAAAAACTTTCTGGAGTGCTGCCTTTGATATTCGTCCACACGGTATCGTATTGTATATATATATATATATATATATTTATGCACTATCTATCTAGATATAGATATGGTCTATATATAGATGTGTACAAACAAGTAATAACACTGAAGCAATTGAAAGGCTTATGTTTGCTTCTGTGAGAAGGAAGCATATATGTGTCCTGAGCAACCTGCACTGACCTCATTGAGACATCAGTGCTTAAGCAGCTGTAGTATTGAGGCAAAGTGGCATACACATGTAATAAAGGGGAAACTTGTTTTTTCTGTATAAAATCTCAAATAAATTCATTAGCCGGGATCCTCGTTACCTCTTATAAGCTCATATTTGGGATTTATGTTTCCTTGGCAGCCTGTCTCTAGTGTGCGCACTCTCTTTGAAAGGCACATAAAAGATATTTAAACACTGCAGTGCCTCTTGTAATATTTTAGTATTTCCATAAATTGCGTGGTACTAAAGCGTGGCACTAAAGCCCTTGATTTTTGTAGCCCGGTTCCAATGGCGCCATATAATCCGTATATCCGTAACATTTGTTAAACTCCAGTCGCCTGGAAAGAACATAAAATGTATAGATACACTATACATGGCGCACACACATGTGGAGCCAAAGTATTTATCTGAAGTTCATTTTCATCAACTACACAGGCAGCTGGAAAGGTGCAACAGCCAATACAGCTAAACACATTTGTGACACTACAAGATATGAACACGATACTGTACCTTCATTTTGCAACGTTATGGGTTTGAGTGGATATGTGGTCCCAGACATTTCTCCCAAAAATAAATCACGTGCCAGCAGATTGGGATGATCAAAGGTTTCGATGAATTCTAAAGCAATGATAAGAATTGTATTTATAAAAATGTTTTACCAGGAACTAATACATTGTATGTATGTATGTAAGTATGTTCTGGGCTCAAGAGTTATAATGACAAATACATGGTTACAAATACATACTTACGAGTGGAACGAATTATACAGTACATTATATACAAGACATTGTATGCACAGTAAAGATAATATATATTATAGGTGTATATAACAGTTACAGACAATATTAAAATGTGAGACCGCTTTCGTTTTGAAAGAACTTAGACTGGTGGCGACAGTGAGAGTCTCCGGTAGACTGTTCCAGTTGTGGGGTGATTAGAGAGAGTGCTACAGACCATTAGGATTCTTCTCAAGAGCAGTCAATATACAAAAACTATCACGTCCTGCACACCAAAAACCCAACCAAGAGGAATGAAGGTCAAACCATAGTCAATTTAATGACTCCCAAAAACATAGCAGCGGCCAACGTTGTGGCGCATATAAGAGGCTGCCGAATGGAAGGTGGCGGAAAGCAATTTCCCTTGTTTACCAATACCGCTGTGGTGAGGATCACTCACTATATGACGGTGGAATTACAGAAGAGTTAAAGCTGCTAACAAGTAGGTTTGCACTGACGACTCCTCTGCTCTACCACTTCAGGGCTGCAGGAGCCTGCAATACGTGTGGCATTCAAATCCAGTGAAGATGAGCAAGTTTTAAAGCAGCAAAACATGTGAAATCTTATATGTTTTTTTCTTTTTTATCTGTTGTGTAGTATTAAATAATAGGGACCTTTTTTGTTTCTATTCAACTCTTAATGCCATTTTTTAATGAGTTTTAAAGCATCCTTTGATTTCTATAGCAGGTTTTAAACCACCTCCCAAGCAGCGTAAGATCTTTGCAACACTTTCATGTTTGGGATAATTTTGGAATGTTCCCAGCAGTTTGAGCTACACTCAGATACCCAGCAAGCTCTGATGAACACCCCAAATTACCACATAATATATATATATATGTGTATAAGTGTCAAAAGGAGTGCTACTGGGCGTGGCTAAATGTATACAGATCCAATGGGATCATTCTTCTAATTATAGAGGTAACTAAGAATTTTAATCAGATAGTGTTAGGACCTGCGATATTTGGTTATGGCTTGATGTGGCTTTCAGGCTTAAAATGCTTTGGCCAAAGGGTTTAACTAAATGACCCTTTTTCAAGAGATATATACAGTAGGTGTTTCACTGTGTATTTTTGTCATATTGGATGTAGCTCAGCAGTTTGAGCTGCAACAACAGGTAATTTTACCTTAGTAGTACAATGATACATTGTAGGTATTACACTTACTGAATCGGCCATTATGTTAGGCACACAATCATGATTATGACAGATTTATAACAGAAGCACCAAACGATTGCCAGCTTAGGTAAGACTGTAGAATTCTACATTGCCAGATGCTTTACATATAAAAAATAATTAAAAAAAGAAGGGAAAAAAGTTGGAAAGTAGTCCAGTGCAGTTAGTTGTTGAACTAGTGCCAGATTGTAAGAAATGAAATACTTTGTAGCAAAAGTATTTGTACCTAATTTGTACGATATGTATGCTCTTAAAACAGAAACATTTTTTTAATATATATGTATCTGCAGTGGCGGATGGCGGCAAAATTTGTGGGGGGGGGCAAAAATGTCCGCCCCCATATACATTTGTTGCGCTCTCAGGCCTATCGAGCTTGATGGGAAGTCACTTGGCTGTGGCAGCCTCCTTGCCGTCACTTGGCGTCTCATTGCCAATGGCAACACAACATCGTAGTGTCAAATGATATAATGACGTCACATTACCATGGCAACGCGACGCCGTTGGTGACGTCCGCAGCGTTATTTGACGCTGCCGTTCAGAAGGAGGGTGGCAGCCAGGAGGTGGCCGCAACAGCTAAATTCCTAGGGGCGGTGGATTTTAAAATCCGCCGCTGTGTATATGTATATATAATTTCCTTTTACCTAATTAAAAAATGGAAATGCATGTTTGTAAATACAATAGTGCTGATTTTAAAGAAAAAAAATAACAGTACTACTTTTTTGATCATAAAAAAATAAAAGTAGTGGTACTGCCTATATGCTAATTAAAAATAAAGTATGGCTATACTGTAACTCCCAGTAGCAGCATGTATCTCTGTGCAGTCGCATTTGTTTGCATCCAGTTCTGTAGCGAGATTATGTTGGTTTCCATTTGCCAGAGTTTCTTTTCCTCGACATTTCTCTCTCTCGCTTTCGGACTAGTTTAATAGCATCATTTAGAATTACATTTTTATTTATATCTTCAGTGGCAAGAATGATTTCTACTTGACCATATCATGGGCCCACAGAGACTTTAAAAAAACCTCCTTCAGACTATTTGGCTGTTTTTAAATGAGTGTAATTGAAAGGACATTAAACAGTCTTTTCAGATTTGTTTTGGGTTTTATATTCAGATAATATGTTTTATGATTCTGTTTTATAAGGGAGCAGCTGCAAGATGTTTGTTTAGCTAAGGATTTCTGCACAGAATCCTTGCTGCAATGTGTTTGAGAAAAAAGAAATTAGCAAACATAAAAAGACAGAATTATCGGTGGCTTAATTTGTGACAACACGGGTTCCCGACAGAAAGATTGTGGTGTCATTTCTTGTAGTAGTCGTCGCAAGGAAATTGGAGCTAGGTGGGGGTGGGGATCTATAGTAAAAAGGTGCTGGAACCGTAAGCAAAAAGCTACATTTACATCTAAACAAAAATTAAGAATTCAACTAAAAAAAGACGTGTGGTAGAAAAGGCATCTACCCTCCCTGTGGTAAATTAGAATTCGAGTCCCAATCCTACTCATTTTACAGTCAGTATATGGCGTTCCTTGTTGATTCTTAAGGTGTCACATACTAAGGAATCTTTTTTTTTTTTTTTTTTTAATACCTATGATACCTTTGTGGGGCCCCGTAAATCCAAAGGGCCTATTCATGCTAAAAAATAAATTCTAATACAATCAATAATGGTTTCAATCTTTAGTAACAAAAGTTGAATGTACCTTAAAAGCAACCTACTGTATGCCATGTAGAGAAGAGACGGACAACAGGGACTCAACAAAAGTTCTTTCGACTTCATATCCACAGTCCCTGTTTTGTTTAATATCTAGGAGTTTCCACCTTTCAATTGTGAGGACAGTACTCAAAACAGTTTACGGTAGTTAACCAGCCCACAATTTTCTTTTTATAGAGGCCTCATCGTTTCCATCTTAGGGCCTTGCACAGTCTTTATCCAGCACTGGATATCCTCCTACTTTCCCTTTTGGTGCCATGGACCTTCTGGAACTGAGACTCTCTATTCACTTATGTAGTGATCACGTGGTCACAATCCACCCCCACATGAGGGACAGAAGAATCAGCTCTCCCCTTCTCTCACAATTGTGTGCACACCACATGGAACATGGGAGCATTATCAGCCTTAGAAGCAAGTGAAAAAGGGATCACTCAGTGTCATAAGCGCCACCAGTGTGCTGGACTCTGGGATATTGTGTGACCACCCAAAGAGCACACTAAGAGGTTATTCATTAAACTGTGATAGTGCCCCGGTCGGCATTATCAGAGTTTAATTAATAACACCCTAAGGACCATATTCTGTATCCACCAACGTATCTGTAAACAGGATTTTGGGCCAAAATCAGCCCAAACTGCTGCTCCGGTGGATATAGAATTGCCCCCTGAAGGTTATACGGAGACATTGAAGTCGGAAATATTGCATTAAATAGGTGTTTCGCCCAGAACTGGCGAATCTCTTCGGTTATAAGGTGTAAGCTCTCAATAGGCGAAAGGAAATAATATTGAACAATTGGTCACAAACACGGCAAAAATTCTTGCTCTTCGTGAGCATTCAGTCTATGCATGGAATGGGTTTATGGAAATCGGGATGAGGTGTTGAAACAAAGTGTTGCAGTCCTCTCTAGCAACAGAGCGGTTGAAATAATAATGATGTAAATGTATCAGCATTAGCAATTTATAAAAATATCACAAAAATAATTAGCAGTTGGACTATAGCCATTCTAAAATTGTGGAGCAACATCGAGAAATAGCACTAAGTGAAAGAAGTTAGGGTTTCTTCTGATCTCTCAATGGATGTTATGTACATGCACTTGTATCTGAAGAATCAGTGAACTGAACATGCAGTTCTTAGTATTACAGCCAGTCTAATGCTTGATTGATGCGGCTTCCCAGAACACCCATTACTGCAGCTTCATAAAATCCAGTAACCAGGCAGCTGATAGCAAAACCTAAATGTCTTTTCCACCTTTTTGCTTCAGCTCAATGTTTAATTATGTGTTGCAAATTTGTCGTAGCTTTAAAATAAATATCTTTTCCATGTTGGCAAAAAAATAATGTTTTGTAGACATTATTTATGTTCAAAATAATTCAAATGTACACCCTCGTTTCTTAAAATAGAAGTCTTCAGGAACAAAAGGATCCCCGTTGTTTTATAAATGTGCTCGTACTGTATGTACAGTACTGCAGCTGGAAATGCCTGTTTTGTCTATATATTTTTTGTCTTCCATAGATAACTTTAGTGCACTGTGCCAAAAAAGAAGCAAGAAGTCTAGTCTTCTGCTCTTGTTATACATGCCTTCATTTTAATCTGGCAGCGATGCTGCTACCCTTCCACCCATTGCCTAGTGGCTGTTCATCTAGTTTCTTTAAAACATTATTGCACATTCTCAGAACGTTTTGCATACTAATGCCATCAATAACATTTTTCAGCACACTGAGATTCTACTACAGCTGCACCTCCTTGTGTTAATGTCTTCTAGGTCACACATAGTTGCACATGGCTTTGTCCATGTCAAATACCATACTTGGCATTGTCTAAAAAAACAAACAATTTCATCCTGCTTGAGAGAAGTAAGGGAGTGAGTATTACTGACTTTGGCCATAGGGGTCTTGGCACTGCAAACTCTTGGTTAAAATAAATTAGACTGTGGGTTTGAAAACAGCCTTCAACCAGACCACCAGCAGGGGGCTTACTGAGACTTCTTGGTCAATGGTTAACTGACTGTTTGCCGTTTGTCCCATGTACAATCATGTGTTGGGCTGTTTTACTCCATGTCTTGGCAAATGATGTGGGAATACTGGGATAAATATGCGAATACATCGAGTAAAATATGAATTGTACTTGCTCCGCGATTTTTCTTAAAGTTGGTAGTCGGTGGATGACCGATGTACTGACATCACAGGGGTTAAACAGACTCACAATTAACTGTGTGGTCTAGATCTCCCACTGTGTTAAGCTGTAGTCTTTAATATTCTAGTGATGGCATTTATCCCGCAATTAGCTTTATCATTTTGTCATTGTTCTAATAAAGGTCACCCCGGGTATGAAAAAGCACCGTATTTGCGTGTGTCAGGTACGAGTGCATTATGAAGAATCCTCTCCAGTGATAGTCTTGTGCTCTTGTTGTGAATGGCACCCGCGCTGTGAAGCTATAATTGACGAGAAAATATTTTATGAAGTAGGCCTGTTAAGATAATTAGCTCTCTCTTTGCATTTTTGTACCAAACTTAAATCTGATCATTTATCACGGCAGCAGCAAGCTGTCAGGGTCACACAAGAAATACTCCCTAATGATGAATAAAATATTAAGTGCTGCTTCGAGTAAAAGAATGGGCCAGCTACCGTTTATGATCACTGTAATATTTCTCAGCTACCAGTGGGAAACATATCAGGCGGAGTTCCTTAAATGTTACTGATTGGAAGTCGTTTCCATGCAAATGTAGATATCAGGGCTTTAAACTCATTTATTTTTGAAAGTATGACATTTTTAACCAGAACTTAACCCGTAAATAAGTAGTTAAAGCCTTTTAGCAAACCGGCACATGGTGCTTTCCTTGTATGACAGAACTGTCATATTTTTTTCAATGTTAAAAAGTAGTGTAAATATCAATAGTCATGCTTGAAATTGTGATTCAATTTACTATTGGTATTCTTGTCCTTTTTCAAACTCGATTGGATTCCTGCACTGTTGGCATCCTAATTTTAGGACAAAGCACGTGGTGCGAAACGCGTAGAGGTCACGGAAGGTTGTTCTGCGCATGTGCACGCAGGCTGGAAGGGAACGATCAGGAAGTGCGAGCGGAGGAGAGATCTGCGATGCGGTCACGCTGTCCGGACTTGTCCGTGACCACACTTGCCATCCGCTACCACTTGTGATTAGTATCCATTCCCCTCATTGTGCTTTTTTACCAGGGTGCATTTAGAACTCTCACTGTGATTGCATTGTATGTACTTTCTGGCAGTTGTGTGCCCTTTTTGCTTTGTTTTTAATTAGAACTTATTGCGGGCTTTTCTCATCTGTGTGGGGTTTTTTTCCCCAGGTGTGTGGGACTGTATTGTGTTTTTATTTTGGTTTTTGTCATTTTGTTCACTCTGTTTATTTATGCTCTTTTATTAAGATTGTATTTATGATTTAGTGACACTGTTTTGTGGTCTATTGGACCGTATTTATTGTATTAAATATTATTTTACAACTAATCCGTGGTGCGCTTTGCGTGCATTTTTGTTTTTAAAATAATAACTAAATGTTAATGTATTTTTATGCAGCTATAGAGATCCTCCCCATGTGCATCAACTAAGCTGAAGACTTAGTAAACAAGACACGAGGGAGCCAATAGGGTGTGAGGATTTCTCTGGGGGAGGTAGGAAAGGACTGCTATCTGCACGTAGAGTTGTCGGCGACAGGAGAGGCTAGGGGTAGGTGGTGAGTGTGCAGGGGTCAGTGACCCTCTGCACTAGGCCAGAACCCCCCTAGGCCCCAGATAGGACCCTGAGACACCCTTCAGTTTGTGGCTGCTGTAGGGACAGGCCCTAGGATAGGGAACCTGCCCCAATAGAGCTGCATAGAAAGTTAGGGATACCGCGGATGCTGTATATCCAGGAGAGGGGTCTGGGACCAGCCCCCCTCAATCCAAAGAGACTACCCCAAGATGGGATCACCTTAGAGGACAGCCTTCCACGTGGAGATCACGACGCAGGAGCAGAGGTCGCTGGATCGCGGATCCATTCTGGTTGCATTTGGAGTGACCGGGTGCTGGAGTGCCCGGCAGGTAACCTTACAACAAGTGCACCAACTATAATACTCTCACACTAGTGGGCCACGCAGTCACCACACACTTGGGGTTTGGTTGTGGGACATTGGACATGGTGTGGGGAGCACGGTGGAGGGTTCCACCCTGCGTGGCGCGTTGGCTAGTTGTATGTTTAGTGAGAAAGGGTATGTACTGCTTTTATACATGTTACAGTGATAAGCATATGATCTTAAGTAAAGTATTACTATTGTTTTATCATACCAAGTGTATTATTGGGTTGTGTCCTGTGAGGGGCTCCTCCCACTCCATTGGGATCCCTCCCAGGTAGAGGCGCTGTACACATAAATATGTTACCCCAGGCTCCTCGTGGCGGAGGCTCAGGCCCTGCGAGCCAACAGGTATAAGAAGCAGCATCAGTAGTTCCTGTGTTCAGGGGGGAAAAGGGCTACATACAGTTAGCACTACCTTGCGTTAACCTGAAGTAACATGGCTAAGTATGTCTAACCTCAACGTGGCGTTACTCAAATCCAGACCCTGAGAGAGAATAAGAGAGGAGTCCTGTTTTACTGGTTGGAAACCTGAGGACATAATGGTTACTCAATATACAACCAGATTTATCCAAGTAATGTCTAGTACAGTGGTTTCCAACCTTTTTTTGGTTAAGGAACCTAGGAGAATGCTGCGGAACCCCAACCCTCTCTAATAGCGCCCTGAGATCAGATGCATTGTAAGGAGCCCCAACCCTCTCTAATAGCGCGCCTGAGATTAGATGCATTGTAAGGAACCCCAACCCTCTCTAATAACGCGTCTGAGATCAGATGCATTGTAAGGATCCCCAACCCTCTCTAATAGCGCGCCTGAGATCAGATGCATTGTAAGGAACCCCAACCCTCTCTAATAGCGCGTCTGAGATCAGGTACATTGTAAGGATCCCCAACCCTCACTAATAGCGTGCCTGAGATCAGATGCATTGTAAGGAACTCCAACTCTCTCTAATAGCGTGTCTGAGATCAGATGCATTGTAAGGTACCCCAACCCTCTCTAATAGCGCGTCTGAGATCAGATGCATTGTAAGGAACCCCAACCCTCTCTAATAGCGCGTCTGAGATCAGATGCATTGTAACGAACCCCAACCCTCACTAATAGCGCGTCTGAGATCAGATGCATTGTAAGGAACCCCAACCCTCTCTAATAGCGTGTCTGAGATCAGATGCATTGTGAGGAACCCCAACCCTCACTAATAGCACACCTGAGATCAGATGCATTGTAAGGTACCCCAACCCTCTCTAAGAGCGCATCTGAGATCAGATGCATTGTAAGTATCCCCAACCCTCACTAATAGCGCGTCTGAGATCAGAAGCATTGTAAGGAACCCCAACCCTCTCTAATAGCGTGTCTGAGATCAGATGCATTGTGAGGAACCCCAACCCTCACTAATAGCACACCTGAGATCAGATGCATTGTAAGGTACCCCAACCCTCTCTAACAGCGCATCTGAGATCAGATGCATTGTAAGTATCCCCAACCCTCACTAATAGCGCGTCTGACATCAGATAAATTGTAAGGAACCCTAACTCTCTCTAATAGCGCGTCTGAGATCTGATACATTGTAAGGAACCCCAACAAAATCTCTAATTGTACATTTGATTTAATGCCACTTTCATTTGATTGGTTTGCATGAGTAGTTTATGACATTTTGGCTAACTCAAACAACGCATCGTCACAATATGATGAGTTTTCTATTTTGAAAAGAGTAATTTAAACTATACCATGTCACAGGCCAAACACGTACGTATTTGTTTTGTCCTTAATTGCGATAGTTTCATTTTACACTGTTTAGTGCTAAGCTTCAGTCATGCGTTTGTATTTGAAGCACCTCTTTCATACACACAATGAATAAAAAACAGACAGCACCACTCAGTAAGAATTTTTTTTTTTTTAGGTAAATAATCATTATCAATACACAAAAACAATAGGAATCCCTAAATTCCTTAAAAAAGTGTATTCAACTAAAAGAAAAGGGATCTTCAGAACATGAGAAAAAGTAAGCAGCACCAAGTAAATAGAAAAAATATAAATGTATTTATTGAATACATGTATAGTATATAACATCAAGGGAGTGGATAGTACCCAAAAAAAGGGACGGATTCTAAATGAAAAGGTAATAATTTGCAGTTAGAGAAAAAGAATCAAATACTTATCCCGTCCTGTCGAGACACACAAAACAGGTAGATGCGCAAAAAGTGCAAACACATGGGAAAGGGGGGAAGGAGATATACAACAAACAACGCACAAAAAGCCACTACCAAAAATGAGATAAAAAGCAGGGCAAAGAAACCCAAGGCAAAGGAGGGGGTGGGGGAAACCCTTGTACTGGCCCGTTTCCACGAACCCCTGTTGGACTGTGGTACTTCCCTTTTCAGCTCCCATTGGAAAAATTGTTATCGAAGCAAAACTTCAGCGCGCCCCACCTATCCAGCAACCGATAGCCCTGAACATGCACAATAGACAATATGCAATGTCTGGGGGATACCAAGGAAGGAACCAGCAATATGTCATTCTCGCACAGTGCAGGAAAGTTGGAAGAAGGATTAGGGCATAATTTCAAAGCATCCCTAAGTATTTTTACATCCCCTTCAACCTCTATAAACAAACCATGACGTATAGTAACAGTAAAGTTACGTTCTAGATGGAGACCTATCTTTGCTTTCTGGATGGGGGAATTGGGTAAGTGAGGTATCTACACAGCAGTGCTTTCTGTCTTGTTTGGACATGCCAAGGCTATGGGTTCTTCCAGTGTAAAACAGCCGTGCAATGATGCTCGCTGCCTTTTGTGCAGGGGGCAAAGTCCAATGTCACGTAGCCTTGGAGAATGAGACCACACATATCCATTTGTGTAAAAGAGATCTGCCTTGTTTGCTGTAATAGGCATATCATTTTAAGGCAACAATAAAGTATTTATACTTTAGCTTCAATGAGTCCAAGTATGAAGAGGAGGGGGAGGGCGGAATGGGGCTTTTAGACGCGGCCATTCAGCTAATGAGGGGCAGTTGGCCTCTGCCGTTTCGCCACTGGCCGTTTCAGCCCTGAGGTAGGTGATTAGCATTATGATTAGGGTTAGAGGTCAGGGTTGTTAGCCTAAAACCCTTCACCCCTTTCCCCAAGGTGTTAACGGGTTAAGGTTTTTAGGCTAAGGGGTTAATGGGTTAAGGTTTTTAGGGTAAGGAGTTCAGGTTAGGGTTTTTATGGTAAGGGTTAAAGGGGTTATTAAGGTAGCGGGTTAAGGTTTTTAGGGTCAGGAGGTAACGGGTTAAAGTTTTTAGGGTCAGGCGGTAACGGGTTATGGTTTTTAGAGTAAGGAGGTAACGGGTTATGGATTTTAGGGTAAGGAGGTAACGGGTTATGGTTTTTAGAGTAAGGAGGTAACGGGTTATGGATTTTAGGGTAAGGAGGTAACGGGTTAAGGTTTTTAGAGTAAGGAGGTAACGGGTTATGGTTTTTAGGGTAAGGAGGTAACGGGTTATGGTTTTTAGAGTAAGGAGGTAACGGGTTATGGATTTTAGGGTAAGGAGGTAACGGGTTATGGTTTTTAGAGTAAGGAGGTAACGGGTTATGGTTTTTAGGGTAAGGATGTAACGGGTTAAGGTTTTTAGAGTAAGGAGGTAACGGGTTATGGTTTTAAGGGTAAGGAGGTAACGGGTTATGGTTTTTAGAGTAAGGGAGGGGTACGGGTTTATGGTTTTAAGGGTAAGGGGTTAGAGGAGACATTACCTGTGGCGGCGAACAGCTGGTGAAGTGGCGGTGGCAGAATGGCTGCGTCAAAACGGCTGTGTTGAAATGTCCTTGACCGAGGGAGGGCACCTATCAGCACCAGTCACTATGTTAGGAAACCCCTGATTTAGGTAATTACAGTATGGATTTGGGCACTTAAAATGGCCTTTGGCAAGTAAGCCAATCAATCCTCATTGAAATTACCCTATAAAAAGTGCAGCATTGTTCTAGTCTCGCCAACATTGTTACCACTATCGATTGCAGAGGAAGTTGCCAACAGTCATTTTAAGTGCGCTAAAAAGAAACAAATCTAGTAAAAACGTAATTGAATCTGGAATTGGGGTTCTCCCAGGACAATGTCCTGTATTGGTTTGGCATGCGAGGTCATGAAAACCTCCTGGGCTAGAGGAACGATTGCAGTTTTGAAATCATTAATCTGTACTTGCTATTTCAGCATTCTGTCAGAATATAGCTTCGACTACCAGCCAAATACATATGCCACTTGATTAAGTTAGTGTTTAAGTTTTTCAAATTCCTCCAGGTGGTGCTGTGTGTGTGTGTGTGTGTGTGTGTGTGTGTGTGTGTGTGTGTGTGTGTGTGTGTGTGTGTGTGTGTGTGTGTGTGTGTGTGTGTGTGTGTGTGTGTGTGTTTGTGGGTGTGTTGAATATATTTGTGTTAAAAAAAATCCAATGTAACTGTTATTGTTCTCTCTGTACATAGTAACAGTACAACATCAACACTGAAATAAAATATATGCAGTGCTGAAACGTTAACTTAATATAGTTACACAAGCAATTTTACCAAGTATAAGAGCATATAAGTGGCCCTTGCAGAGGCCTTAACAATTTTTGGATAAAAGATAAATGTTTAATAATATTTTCAATTCCACGTGACTAATTCAATGTGAAAAGTAGTAAGAGTTGAGATTTGAGAAGGTGAATGAGTGTCTCCAGCGTTACCCCTGCACTGAACAACCATAATTCGCCATCTCCGTTCTCAACTCATGTGAAGCATTAAGTAGCAGATTGTATCTCTTGCACACACAGAAGTAAAGAAAGAAATCCCAACGAATGCCTCTTCTGTGTAGCGTGTCAAAACCCAGCAGGTAGCCCAGATGCAAAGCACATCTGTGTGGCGGGAACGCCCCCTTCCATGGACACAATGTCTCCCATAAACTGAACAATGATGTCCACAAGTGTGCAATATTGTATCCCTGTCTCTCAACTCTTTCTCATTAGGAGGCAGTATTTTGTATTGCACTCACATTTTTACACATATCATTTACTTCCATAGACTTCAATTGGATCACCCACCGAAAAGTCCATATCACTCGATATTTAAAGCAGTTGCCTGATTAGGCAATTGGGTAGATCCTCAGAAATCCTTATTTGATGCGTGTTTCCATGATGACACGTCACGTTACATGACCCCGCGGCCACCCAGAAAAATCCCCCGCCCCCAGTTTGCGCACCCCTGTGCTAACTCATAATGGATATCCCCAAAGGTGCTTATCACTATGATCTTCTCACCTTCACCTGAAAAATGGTGGATCGCAAACATTTAGGTCTTTAGGCTTACTCATATGCAATTCATATAGTAATCAGCAGTTTACCTAACAATGCAGATCCTCAGACTTCCATTCGTGTTAGCGCATGGAAATAACGCTCTGATATTTAGCTGTGTATTTAAGTTTTGTACTAAATATCCAAAGGCCTGTATAAGGCCAGACATATTTGTGACTGACATTGTTAAATCCTCTATAAACCTTCAGAGCTTTTACCATATCAATCACCTGATTTTCAGAGATACAGAGATCACTACAGTATGTAACGTCTCTGCAAATCTGAAGGTCACAGGTTCAAACCTTGGGAAGGTTAACTCAAAGCCGTCATTCTTGTTGAGTAGATAAATTGCTTACCCATTGTAAAAAAATTATGTGCAATCTTGTATACAAACAATGTTATATTCGCTTGTAAAACAAATGCTGCTATTTCAATTTGTATATGTTTAACTAAATATTTTAGGTGTGCTGCTTTTATTATGAGACTGTAAGAAAGAGATGGAGACAATTGAGGTAATTTATCAGTGTCCCGGATACAAAACTGAGGCAAAAACTGCACCAAATTGGAATAAGTGGGATTTTCTACTTTGATACATTTGGTGCAGCATTTTTGCCCCAGTTTTGTCACTGGGAGAGACTGATAATTAGCCCTTCAATTATATACCTCCT
The DNA here is from genome assembly GCA_036426205.1 of Ascaphus truei. Taxonomy (NCBI): domain Eukaryota; kingdom Metazoa; phylum Chordata; class Amphibia; order Anura; family Ascaphidae; genus Ascaphus; species Ascaphus truei. The sequence goes on from CM071568.1 coordinate 206,991,556, forward strand.
GTTTGAATGGACAATTATTTGGTTTCACTCTTTAAGTGCTGGACGGCCCAGCCACCTCCGTGATTTGGACCCTTTGGCACCAGCGAACACGTGGCCGCTCACCATGGTGCTCACACAATCAGTTCCTGGTTCTGGTAAGGTCCCCCTTCCATATGGTTTACGTTCAGTGCTTCACTCCCTACAAAACAGGCAAAACCCCATGCTGTACTCTATACATCACAAGAGTCCCACTTTGTGCCATATGCTAAATAGCTAAACGGCACTGAGTGGGGTTAAATCGATACCTTGAAATTAAGAGAAACATTGAAATTATAGTGCAAACTTGTTTCCTACAAATAATCTTTGTTTCCCCAAATTCTTAAATATGTGTGTAACCATCCTTGACCGGCTCTAAAGGAGTTTTCATCAGACTATATACGCGGCATTGCTCAGTCTTTAATACCTGATCAGGGTTCTAAGACCATACAGGCTATGGATCCATACGTGGATATGCAGATAGAAGAATGATGGACGCCAGGAAATTTAATACTACAAACACAAGCTTTATTCACAGCCGTTGATAAGGCTCGCCATGCAAATACATACTTCACTTCAGACATGAACTGGCTCTCATTCCTACCCTGGGGAAGTACTTAGGTTTGTTTTCCGTTAGCATTGGTTATAGTATCAATCTCATTCATGGCTTCTACAATGCCCTATCTCAGGTGGACCCATGTTGGGGGACTCACACTAATCTCGGGAATCATTATCCCATTACTGTATATGGCATTCTTCGTCCATTCATATCAGACCGGGAGTTCACTAAGGACCTGCCGGTGGGACCGATCCGATTATGCTCCGGAACTACCAGTGAGAACTCCCTGCTGAGCACATGCTCACTCCTCTTCCCAAATGAGAACAATCTTTAGTCATTATAATAGGCACATTCCCTAACTGTAAACAATAAACAGTGACAGCACATCCTTAATACACTTAGCTATACACTTAAACATAGTTACATGACCACATTGAGGCCCCCTCCAAATACCACTCCCAAGGGACCTGATTTTAGAACATTCAGGGGAGCACTATATATCCTCCCATCTCCCTATGATGGCGTAACTGGTCATGAGACATACTGGGGAGTGGCTATCCTTTCTGCATAGTCATACTATACTGTATGTACGTGAAGAAAATGGTGAATAGTGATAACAATTCTATATAAGTGACATGTCGTAAAAAGGAGATAGGTGACTACATTAATAGTGCCTATATATGTGAAATGAAAAAGTGCTAATGATTAAATCTAAATGCATACAGTACACAGATACCGGATCAAATGTTGTCCAAAAGAAAGGCCTTAATCTGCAGCCAAAGATTTTCCAAGTTTTTTCTTTTTTTACATGTGCTGTAATAAGAAGAGGTCTTATGGCGCATACATCCGGGTGGAAAGGGGAAAAAAAGAGGAGGGGGAGTGAGCAGAAAAAAATGGACACACAATACAGGCAGTCCTCGGTTATCCAACGGAATCCGTTCTGGAAGTAGCGTTGGATAGTGAAACCGTTGTAAAGTGAGTCCCATGTTAATCAGTAGCGGTGAGCGTTGGATAACGCATTCCGGCGTCGAAAAACAGCCCTTAGGGTTGCATTGTAAAGCGCTGGATATGAGACTCGTTGTAAAGTGAAGCGTTGGATATGCCATTCGTTGTAAAGTGAAACGTTAGATAACGAGGACTACCTGTAGTGTGATCGTTTTTAATGATGAGACAATCACTTATACATGGTGAGTATCCTACTCACATTCGTTTTCTTTCTTTTCAAGTCTCTCAGTGAAATGTTCTTTTCTTGTGCTATTATGTTCGTTCCACGTATCATATGTAAGTGTCGTCTTATGATAATAAACATTTTATTAAAAAAGAAATTGCATAATATGATACTGTTTTAATATAAAAGTAAAAAACAAAGATTATTGCCTTCACAACCACTCCTGGTTTTTATGCGTGGTAAGAGGGAGAGTTGATGACCACTGAATATGGCTAGTCCAGTTCCCTCTGTTGTAGCTGGTCAATCCATTGGAATTGTGGGTAGTCGGCGTCCTGGTTCTAGTTCTCACAAGCCTCAACATGAGAGGTGGCACCCCAAAACCTCTCAAAGTTCCTTGTTAGCATCTTTTGGTGAAGAGAGGGGAGTGTATCAGCCATGCGGCGTCTCACAGCGGCTATCAGTTGTTGGCAGGGTCGTCTCAGCTGTCGGGATTACAGCACGCTCGGCACGCGTCACAGGTTTTACCAGTTTCTGGATGTTGAAAGATTTAGGTTATGGTGGCCTCGTAGGTCCAAATCCTGATACACTCACCTCTCTATACCCGCTGAAAGACGGTAACAAGGAACTTTGAGAGGTTTTGGAGTGCTACCTCTCGCGTTGAAGCTACTCCCTTTCCCCTCCTCTTTCCACCTGGATGTATTTGCTATAAATAAATAAAGGTGAAGCCCGGCTGGCTGCCCCTAAAACCGTGTGCCAAGGGCTTAAGTGTCAGCTTCAAGGAGACGTAATGAGACGGCCGAGTCAGAGAACCGGACCATCTTGTGGCTTGAGTCGGTGAAGCGCCAGCGGGCTTGTCAAAGTTGCTCTGTTACGAATAGCAGAGCAGCCGGCTTCATTTCTGAAGCTAGGAAAGCCTGCCCTGCAGAGACTTCGGCTGCGGCCAGGGTGAAGCTGAAAGGGCGCGCGCACGCCGCGATGAAACACATTGCTACAATGTGTGTGGCCAGCGTGAGTGCGTGCCCGTGAGCGCACGGTGCTCAACTGCTTGCAGAGACAAGTAAATTTGTTTCTGGCGCTCGCTGACACATCACGTGAGTGGTTCGTCCAATGAGGCCGAACCAGCTTCGTGACACCATGGCCGCGCCCCCGACACGATCCTCCGCACACACAACTAGCTGGCCAGGAATCACACGGCCAAGCAGAGCGCATGACGTCACGGCGCTCGTGCGCCAGCGTGTGCTGCCAGCCTGGTTGTAGCCTATGTCAGACGCCAGGTCTAAGTTCTCATTTTAGAACATTGCAGTTTCTAGCCGAAAAGAGGTCCAGGAAGCCAGGAGGGATTTCCTGGTCAGGGTAAGTCTTCCGAAGCAGACGCCCTGAACCTATTTGAGCCTAGTTTTCACCCCCAGACTCCCAGTAAGTGTGTATTTTATCTGTATTTTGTATTGCAAAGTGTGTACGTGGGTTTACCCGAATAAACCTAATTTTATTCCCCTATCTTGTTTTGCCTATTGAATGATCCCGTTAAAAGTCCTGGTCTCCCATGACAACCTCTTCTTAATACAATACTACATCACATGATGGGGAGGGGATTAACCTGAGTGATCCCACACAGTTTACTTGTTCACCCTTTGCATTCATTAGTAGTCCTCAGAGGGGACTACATGAGTTTTTCTGTGCGTTTCTGGCATTTAGGCCCAGAAATATTAGCTAATACTGTAATTATGAAGAAATATGGTTCAAAAGATTGAGGCCGGGTTCAAAACATACCTGCTTTACGTGCTTTCAATTCCAGCATCAGGCTGAGTCCATAGTGACTTCGGCCGTGCGGAGGCAGGCTGAGGGAAAGCGGGTGCTTTCTCTGGCCTTAGTTTGCGCGCCGTCCGGGGGCGTGTCGGGGGGCGGGCCAGTGTCAAGCGTCAGCACGCCTCAGCGCGGGTCAGCGGATAAACGCTGACCATGGACTCAGCCTTAAATAACGTTCCTGCCAGTCCACAGACTAATGACCATTTGGTGAAGCTCCTCTTTCTTGATGCACCAGGACCACAGAGGCCTTGAAATAAACGTGGGTCAAACATTTTAGGGCGTGTGAAGTATCTAGAGAATATGTTGAACTTGTGGCACTGTGGCTGGCACCTGTTTAAAGTACTATAGCAAAAAGGTACTACTTTGAGTTAATTAGATTGCACTTTGAAAAAACTGGAGGCAGAGGGAAAAAAGAAACACAACAATGTGTAAAGATTTGTCTGTTTTAGAAAGGAAGACCGACCGATATTGAGCAGTCTAAGTGCTTTATGTAAATGACAAAGCTTTGGACCTAAAAGAAGACAGTGCGCAGTAGCAGTGCGCACCGATCGCCATATTTTCCCGCCTTTTATTTTGCTCCCTTTAAGAAATCTCTTCTTGACCTTTCCAACGCTGTTTTTACTTGTTACATCTGATACTCTGTTCAGGAGTTTAAATGTGAAGTGTCCGGGAGGTTAAAATGGAGTTCTCCCCAGTACAGGACAGGCTCCGGGAGCCAAGATACTAACATTACATCAGTTAAACTCAAATAGGCGTCTGAGAGGCATTGCTGGTTTAGAGCAACAAGGGGTTTTCAAGTTTTCATCAGTTTTATAAAAAGGACTGTAAAGTTCCACTGTTTTATTGCAGAAAAACAATGCGTGTATTATACACTGATTCGTTAAAAACAGATCTTGGACCAAATGAATATGCACTTTCCAGTGCAACAGCATGCTACGTTATCTCATTTAAAGGAACAATCCTATTTAAGTATTATTTTCTTCATTTTTTAATAGAAGACTGAAGCAGGGGGTCTTCAGAGCTGAAACTCATTCATTTCAGCTCCAGGGCGCTCCTGTTTCCAGAGATACCTGCGAAGGGTGCTGGTATCTCCTGCAGTTTAAAGGAGTAATCCAAGCAATATCCTACGTGTGTTTTCTTTTTTTTTTAATCAGTTCTGTATTATTAGATAATACTTACTACCTTTTTTTAAAAAAAAAAATTCAACTCGTAATGCCATTTTTAATGAGTTTCCATATACTGATAATCCTTTTTAAAACACTTTCCCCAGCAGTGCAAGATCATTGTAATACTTTCCTGCTTGTGATAATTTGTTGCCAATATTCCCAGCAATTTGAGCTGCAAACTGTAACAATAGATAATGTTACCGTAGTAATATATGGATACATTGTAGCTGCTGAGTTACACTGACGGACTGATTGATTTGAAACTTAAAGGCAGCCATTTAGTGAACCCCGGGAAGCAGGATTGTGCTGATCGATTACCGGAGAACCAATCAATCGGCAGCTTAGGTAATTCATTTTCAATAAAGATCATCCAAAACTGCACGAGCCAATAGGAAGCCGCACTGGGTGACGCTTACGGCTTCCTATTGGCCCGCAGGGCTCGGGTTCTTTGAAAAGCTGCCATAATGTGAACCCGGACGCAGGGGGTCTCCGGAGCAGAAATGAATGGGGTTCAGCTCTGGAGACCTCCTGCTTCAATCCTGTAATAATAAAACTGACTTGGATTACCTCTTGAACTTACTTTACATCTATAAGGAAGGATACAAATGTTGCATTTTCTTCTGCATGTAAATGATGCATCTTAATTGTTTGTGTAAAGCATTGAATCGATATATTTGCAATGAATATTATTCAGTAACGTTATTATTAAAATAGTACAATCACTCTGACCATTACTATTATTCCGTTATATTCATTCAACGTCAGAAAATCCATATACTTTTTAAAATAAAAGTACAACTGCAAGATGCCAAATCATTGAATTAAAATACAGTTATCAATAGTCGGTAATATGTAAAAAATCAATGAGCATGCAGTTACAGTATTACAATGAAGTGGGAATTAAACATAATAAATGATGAAAAAGATTGATATTAAGAAAATGGTGGAATAAATGGCACAGGAATTAAACATGCATTCATAATAAGTCTAATTAATCATCAGGCTAGGTATTGTAGTGGTTCATATAAACCAAATGTTATGGTTTATGGTCTCCTATATCTGCATATAACATTGCATTACACGCACACTGGAATTAATAGGTAAAGCAAGGAATCAATGAGGGTTGCCAGTGATCAGATAGTACCTCACCGCTTATTCTTTTTATAACTCATTTTGTGAGGGCTAGAAGACTGGTACAGCATTATTTTCCAAGGTCTGCCATCTTTGATGGACTCTGCCCAGTGTCATGATCTTTATGGGCAAGTATATCATACATGACTACTTATTTTACAGGCAAAATAATTAGTGCAGTGAAAGCAATTGCTACTGTACATCTTCAAATCCTTTTCCTAATGCATCCAGCATGTGTGCAAAGGCATTAAAGGGCAGTTGATTAATTTTCATCTTTTTGAATCTGCCGCCATCAGATGGTACTGAAACAACCATTTCACACACTGTTAGTTGTTCATTGGAAATAAAATCCCCTCCTTCCTGGCCTCGAGCTAATCATTTTGCTGACTTGCGCTATTAATTCAGCTATTAATGCATGCTTCCACCTCTCGGGTATAAGCACATTCATTGTGTAGGTGCAGCCTCCAGACATGTTGGCCAATGTGTGGAAGTTCTAGCGAGGGTGATTATGGGAGGAAAATAAGGACCGTCTCATCATTTCCTATTGTTATACATTGGGCTGAGGGAACATTTTCAGCAGTGTGGGGCAGCCATCCTGATGAATAATGGGTGCTGGCTACGATGAGGCAATGGCAGAGATGTTAAGGGCCAGCGGGAAAGTAATGTGCAGGCTCAAAGTTGTTGAGTGTGGGGGGTTCAGGCCCTCAACTGACCTTTTCAGTCAGCAGGGAGGAGGAACCCGTTGGAAGGCCGGGCCTTCCCTCCACAGGGCAAGGGTGTGCCCCTCCCTCCAGACCTCTCTCCAAGTGGGATAGGGGTGGAAGGATACAATATTATTACTTAGTTATGAGTGGCTAAGCAGAGGCCTACAGATTTTAAATGATTATCCAAAGACCATCCAGTATGTACTGGCGGTTGAGTCTGAAATCAAATGCACACAATTCTGTATCATAGAACGTGCCTTTTAACCACAATACCTCTTTTCTTGTAAGCACATGAGTGGGGTACGCAACTTTTATTGTCCCATTAAACGTCGATTGCAAACCATATTGAATGCAGTAACTTTCCTTCGGAGATACATTTGGGGCATTATTCAGTGTCCGTGTTTTCCAAACCTCTCTCCGTGACCCCGGACCACACCAGGTTTTGGGAATAACCAGTGCATTTGCATCCAGGTGAATGCACTTTTTTTTTTTGCACACTAATAGAATGTTAGGTGTTTCTCTCAGAAACCAGGTGTGGCCGGCGGGTCACGAGGAGAGGTTTGGAAAACACTGCAGTAAGTGAACAAATAGCACGATTTCATTTTCCCAGCAGCTTATTCCATGATGATTGCAAGCTTTTTGGACCCTATCAACCTTAACGTCTCATATGAAAACGCACCTTGTTAATCAACGATTGCAGCAATAGCTCCAGATCCCGACTTTCTGCCCTCTTCAAAGGCACTGAACCTGCTGGTCAGGCACTTCAAACCATTGCACTTAAATGCATGCATTCCCTGAGTCCTCTCGTTGCAAATCTGCCACCAAACTGGGGCAAAAAAATTGCTGCACCATTAACACAGAAAAAAATAAAACAATTCCTTTATTTGGACACCTTTTCAATAATTAATCTTGTGCTGTTTTTAAAAAAGCACTTGCCCCATTCTGGTCAGTCTATGATAAACAGATTCCATCTATGAGGGTCTTAATGTACCTCTTACATTTTAAGACGTTTCGAGCAGAATTTCCTTATTCCTCTTTATGTTTAGTACTATTATCTCTAGCACCGTAATATGATTCCATATACAGTACAGTACAGTATTGGTGTATTTAATGTCTGGTGTCATGATGTACTACAACCTTAGACCTGCAGAGGGTGCTGTTGTATCATGTTTAACATAGTGGCTTGACTATAGTAGGGGGAAGGGAATGGCCCTCCCCTCCCTATATTTCTTCCAACAGTCTAGTCTCAGTCTAGTAAACAGCCTAGAAATTGTGGGAAGTGCCCTTTTCTGTAGGCTTTGCACCAAGAATGAAATCATATGACTCAGTCCGGACTACAGCTGTCAGATGGTAATGGTTTGGGAGCAACAGCAGGAGTCTGCAGATATAGGCATTTAATTGTTTAAACTCAAACTGGTATATTGTAATGTCAGGTTACATCGCTTTAATGTTCGAGTCATTCATTAAAGCATTTCTCTGAGCAAATGCATTGACGAAATGTTGACGTCCTTTAAAGACAAACGTTACATTTTTGCATAGCGAGTTCCAATTAAGGTTAAGTGAGTCAGAGGATATTTTCCAGTATTTCTGCCGCTGTGTTCTCCATTAGAGTATTATTGCCATGCATTGATTTTTCCATGTCGTAAGCCTTACTGTATTACTCACAGTGTGTTTTCAGTGCATTAGCAATCTGGCTAATAAAAGCAAGCCACATATTATTTGCTGCGCCTCGCTTAATGAAAAACTGGCATTGTGGAAAAAATGCAAGTGAAGCAAATCAGGAGCAACAGAACGAACGTCCTGCCGTCTGCCTGAGAGCCGAGGCTTATTCAGATGCAAACCTTCTCTCATACAGCATTTTTGGTTAAAGGGCCGCATAATTACGTTACCCAACCCTCTCTAATAGCGCGTCTGAGATCAGATGCATTGTAAGGAACCCCAACCCTCTCTAATAGCGCGTCTGAGATCAGATGCAGTGAAAGGAACCCCAACCCTCTCTAATAGCGCGTCTGAGATCAGATGCATTGTAAGGAACCCCAACCCTCTCTAATAGTGCGTCTGAGATCAGATGCTTTGTGAGGAACCCCAACCCTCTCTAATAGCGCGTCTGAGATCAGATGCATTGTAAGGAACCCCAACCCTCTCTAATAGCGTGTCTAAGATCTGATGCATTGTAAGGAACCCCAACCCTCTCTAATAGCGTGTTTGAGATTGGATGCATTGTAAGGAACCCCAACCCTCTCTAATAGCGCGTTTGAGATCAGATGCATTGTAAGGAACCCCAACCCTCTCTGAAAGCGTGTATGTGATCAGATACATTGTAAATTCTTCTGTGTTTGGTACAATTTTCAAATTACCTGAACATTTAAGGGAACCCTTCAGTGATGTACACAGAGCCCAAGGGTTCTTAGGAACTGCTGTTGAAAAACACTGGTCTAGAGAGTTTGATATTGTGTGGTTGCTTGAGGAAACTAGAGGAATAATCATACCTGTTGTGAAAGGAAATCTCCAAAATGCATGTAAAGCATTTATTACTACAATTCAGCATTGTTCGACCAAACCTTATTTTTCTCCTATTAAAACATGTCTGTCTATTGTTATCCATTCTCGGACTATGTTGTTTGGGTCTGAGTGCCCCAGGAATGGAGAATAGAATTCCGGGTACAAGACCATCTATCATCAGCTTCAAAGTTACCGAAAGAAGAAACATTTGGTGTTGAGCGGATCTGATTGTTGCTTCAATGAACAAGCATGAGAGTTTATCATAGATGGAGCTTTTACTGTATATGAGCCTTAGTGATGTGAAGAAGTGACCTGTGAGTTTTTCAAATGCACTCTTTCTATAAAGAGTTTGGTAACGTAGACATTCGCAATGCTTTTTGGCAATGGAATGTGCCAGTAAAAGTGATATATTTTCTTATCATCAGGGTATCTCAGTATTGCTGCCTATACAAGTTAACAGAACCATAAACAATTAACTCAGTAATGAAGTTGGTGGCTGCCATTTTTTGCTCTCCTGCGAAAATGTGACAAATAAAACAGGAGGTTACTGGTGGTATTATTAGTGTGGTCAAAGTGTGGTCAAAGACCAGAAAACCCTCGGTTCCAGTTTTTTGGGGGGGTGGTGGGGAAAGACAAAACTGACAAGATCGCGGATTTTGAAATGTATCATTTTCTCTAAACTTTTTTTCCTATTTGTGTTCATTTATTGTATTCAGAAAGCGTGTGTAACAGCTGGTACGATGATCAATATTACTACAGGAAGCGATATAGTTATCATAAAGCAGTGAGGGCCGGCTGGGAATATTGCGGGGCTCCGTGCAGACGTGATACTGGGCCTCTTACCTTCTTCACCATCTCTTCCTGCAGGGTCGCTCATCATGATGCCGAAACTTCAGATGGCATTATGATGGCATGACAACGTGATGTCTTGTAACGTTGTTATGCCGGTTGGCACCGTGACGTCATGTGACATACAGTTGTCATGGCAATGCGACGCCATTTGGCGTCATGATGAGGGGCCCTGCAGGAAGAGATGGTGAAGGAGAAGGTAGGAGATTTACAGAGGCCCCACTCTCTCCCCCGGCAATCAGTTTAATTGTTGTGGGGAACAGCACGGGGCCTCTAACTGCAAAGAGGGGGCAGAGGGCAAAGACAGAAAGTCGGTGGGTTCAGGAGAGGGGGTAAGTGGGTGCCAGAGAGGGGTCAGAGTGAGAAATGGCAGTGGGTGCAGGAGATGGGGTAAGTGGGTGCAGGAGAGGGTCAGAGAGGGAGGGCAGTGGGTGCAGAAGACAGGTATGTAGGAGAGGGGGCAGTGGGCACAGAGAGAGAGAGATGGAGGCAGTGGGTGCAGGTCCTACCTCAGAGGGACCGATTACAGGAGGAGGTCACCTGGCAGGCAGCCTCTGCACTGAATGGCTGCTGCCTGCCATGTGTCCTCCTTCTGGGGACCCTATAGTCAAGGAATTCTGAGACGTCTGCCTTTCTAAGTTGTAGTATTACATTAGGAGCTGGAGTCCAACTCCCTGTAGAGGTGGGAGGGGAACTCCCATCTACTGTCCTCCTCCTATGCTGCCATGCTCCAATATATGAAATTCTAGGGGGGGTGCAAATGCACTCTTGCCCCTCCCCCACCCTCCCCCCTTGGTTGCACTACTGTTTTACTAAGAGGGAGAGCAAAGCCAGAATATACATCTTGGCTCCGGAAGACACCCTTTGGCCCATTTAAATTATTAGGCTGTATTGTGTGCTCCAGGTCTGGAACGTCTCTTATGGGATTATAATACCAATTAGTAAATGCAGTATGGGCCATTTTGTATTGAAATGTTAATGTACAGTTCTGTATTTATATTCTGTTTTGTTTTGCAGTTTTCTTCTGTTATTTTATGATATCTTAATGTCACTTCACCTGAAAGTGCTGCAACAACATTTTGAATGAGATAATGAATTAGTCGTGGCAATCTAGTGAGGTGCTAATGTTTTATTGGACTAAAAACCAAGCTCTATCTATCTGTCTTTTAGATCAGAGAACAAACTGATCCAATGAGACTTCAGAGGTGATTTATTAAACTGTGATAGTGCTGAGCGGGGGCAGCATAACATGGAAACTCATTGACTTCAATAGAAGCCCTGATCGGAACTATCACAGTTTAATGAATACCCCCCTTCATGTCTTAAAGAATTTACTACATCAAGTAAATTAATCCAAGTGTTTTGTACAACTTTCTTGTTGAATAGTTTTCAGCAAAACATTTTTGACTTTCAAACAATTTGACTGTATGCATTATACGTACAGCAGGCCTTCCTAAACAATTCTGTACTATATGGTACTATTCTGTGGCTGACCTGCTTGCAGCAAATCCCATGTACACAAGATGTTAACTGGACACCAGTGCACAGCAAAACAGATGTAAATATTATACTTGAAACAGATCTACAGATTGCACCCATTATATAATTGAAATAGACTGTAAAAAGAAACTGCGGAATCTCACGCCTAATCCGGATCAATGTTAGGCCGCGCTTATAGTACCGGCGACGCGACCGATGCCGTCGCCATTGCGACAGTGGCATTTCAAATTTAGGCGACGTCGCTGGCCTTGTAGCTAGGGGGTGGGCAGAGGCACGGAGAAGCTCCTGATTGGCCGCGTGGGGAGACAGTAGCCGAAAAAAACCAAATAGCAGTGACTACCAGATTTTTGGTAGCACTGTCGCTCCGTCGCTTTCTCGCCGTCGCGTGCACTATAAGCGCCGAAGACGGCGACAATGCATTTGTTTTGACGCGACAGTTGCATCGCCGTTGCCATCGCCGGCACTATAAGCGCAGCCTTAGAGGGCCCTGCAGTGCTCAGGCACAAAAGCAGTATATATTAGGAGCTGGGGATGCTGTGATGTTTGAGAGCACCCTTAATAGCATATACAGTACTACACAGGCAGTCCTCGGTTAGCCAACGGAATCCGTTCTGGAAGTAGCGTTGGATAGTGAAACCGTTGTAAAGTGAGTCCCATGTTAATCAGTGGCGGTGAGCGTTGGATAGTGAAACCGTTATAAAGTGAGTCCCATGTTAATCAGTGGCGGTGAGCGTTGGATAACGCATTCTGGTGTCAAAAACAACTCACAGGGTTGCATTGTAAAGCGTTGTATATGCCATTCGTTGTAAAGTGAAACGTTGGATAGCGAAAGCTACCTGTACTGTACTAAACATTTATTTAAATATTCAATTGTTGTTTCCTGCTATGTCCACCATCTATTTGTCATCCACGTAAGAATGCATTCACGCTTCCCAGTTCTGTTAAGTTTTCCCTGGTTTAAAATTAACCCTGCACATTTTTCGTCATCATTAATTTAATCAATTTAAATGGAGTTAGGCACTTTGAAGTCAACGTCTGTTTATCCAAAGGTTCCTTTTTAGTGCAATGTCTCCAGATCCCCAAACGCTTCAATATTATGACTTAGAAATAATGGCACAGCTGTATGAATAGTGCTGTGGCTTTAAAGAGGCAATCCAAGCAATTTAACAACAAATCTTTTTTGCTTTAATATTTGCAGCCTTTGATTACCTTTATTGAAAACTAATTACCTAAGCTGCCGATCGATTGGTTCTCCTGCGATCGATCAACAAAATCCTTCTTCCCAGGGTTCACTAAATGGCTGTCTTTCAGTTTCAATCAATCTTTCAGTGAGTGTAACTCAGCAGCTACAATCTATTCTTATATTACTAAGGTAACATTATCTATGGTTACAGTTTGCAGCACAAACTGCTGGGAATATTGGCAACAAATTATCACAAAGTGTTACCAAGATCTTGAACAGCTAGGGAGGTTATGCTAAAGCCTGCTATAGACATCAATGGATGCTCAGTATATTAAAACTCATTCAAAACTGCATTAAGAGTTGAATTTAAAAAAAAATGGTAGTAAGTATTATCTGATACTACAGAATAGGTTTATAAAAATAAAAAGATTGTTCCTTTCAATGCATTTGAACACATCTTCCAGTATATACCACATTTCTTGAGTCTATCTATGGAAAGTAAACATAATCAGCTCTTGAGTCTATGACATGTATCATGCTTTTATTGTAATTATTGATGACTCTTCCAACTGCAATGCCAATGTAGAAAATATATATATATATATATATATTATTATAATTTTTTTTATTTTTTTTAAGGTGGATGTCAGTAGATTTCTTTTCACAGCTGCTTAGCAGAGAAGAATGAGATTAGGATAGGAGGAATAAGCAAATATACAAGTTGACTATTGCCAATAAAACAAAGGACCACTGCTGGTGTGCATTTGTGCATTAGTTTGTGATTGTTCTGGGGCTTTAAGTTATTTGCATTTACCTCCTGATTGTGTATGGCAGTTTTACAACAATAATATGTTTTACGTTACCCAAAGCAATTTAACAAGTTAAAACTGCTACGCAGAATTACTCAGCAATTTGGAAAGTAAAATGGACAATAATTGTCCTGAAAGGAACATTCAGCAATTAATTTAGCCACAGCCCATGAAGAATCCTGAGCTCTGAGTAGGCAATGGCTGGTGTGTTGGCTAATGACCCAAGGCCCAGCCAATCATTAACTGCAACAAGGACGGATTCTAGGACGGTAATGGTGGTAATAAATTGTATTCAGTCGTTTTTAATGCAATGCCCCAAAAAGTTTTCTTCTACTGTTTGATGGTAACGAACTATATTTTAGAAATCAGGATACAGGACACTTCTGTCTGGCATTATAATTAAGCAATAATCTATCCAGAATTGCTAGTTACTGTACTAGTAATTAATGACTGTTTCTTATGAACAGCCAGAGGGGAAGAAGTACCAGTTAGTGTTGGAACAGAATGTTAAGAAATAATTGTTGCCATTACATAGTCCAATCAATGCTTTATTGTAGAAGTGGCTAAACACGGAGTCTGTATAGATGCTGAGGGGAAATAGCTATGCTGGAAAATATTCATCACACAAAATCATAGAAGCAACTCTCTCAACATTATGACAATTTTTCGTGGAAAAAATTAAATGTCATTCTGTTGCATTATGTAACCTGAAGCTCATTCATGGTAATTTGAGGGAAAAGTGGCCAGAGCCTGTTCTAAGTATTTAATAAGTAGGCAGCAAAAACATTGTTGCTGATGGGGAAAATTACATTTTTTCCTATGCCTAAAAATATAAAAAATGTCAAGACTACGGGTCATATTTAGCAAATGTGCCAAAAGGTTTTACACCTTAGCAACGTCTAGTAAATATGGGCCAATAACTTTGGATTGCTTTCTTGTCAAACAGAAAGGCTAGAATCGCCTTACATAGTGTAACAATGTTTATTGAAAAATCCCAATGAAGAGTTTCATGTAGAGATGTGCACACCCGTCCCAACTGTTTGCACACTTTTTCACCATTTTTTTATTTATTTTTAAAATGTGCGGTTTCAGAAGATATTTCACTGCGCTGCACAGGGCGGCAAAATTCCCAACAATTAGTCGTAGATGCTGCAGGAATTTGGCAAGACCCAGATCCAGACCCTGAAATAAGACTTTTGCTGGAGAGAAAGAGAGTCTTATCTGGTGCAGTCAGGGCCCGTGCAAGGTTATTTGGTGCCCTAGGTGAACCTTCCCCTCCCACCCGCTCCCCCCCCCCCCCCCCCACACACACACTCAGATTTATTTTCTTTCTAACTGCAAAAGGAAAATGTTATACCTAATAGATTTTGTCTAACATTGATACTGACTCCCTCTCCCTGTCACTTTGGTCCCTCCTCCCTCCCTGTAACTCTCCCCTTCTTACTTCCTCTCCCGTCTTTCTCATTCTCTCTCCCCCTCCCTCCCTCATTCCCTCATTCTCTCCCTCCTCTGTCATTCTCCCCCCTCTGTTATTCTCCCCCACTCTCTCCCTGTCATTCTTGCTCCCCCTCTGTCCCTGTCACAAGGCAAAACATACAAAAAGAAACAAAATAAAGGCCCACTCCGCTTTGGAGAATAACTACAGTCCAACAAAAATGTCTCTTATCTGTCTCTGTTGTTGTAGCTGTAGGGGAAGGCCTCTCTGCTCTCCTGGGTCTGCACCCTTGTGTGCTATGGAAATGTCCGTGTCCAGGTATAGAATGGTAATGCAGTCGTGTCCAGGTATAGAATGGTAATGCAGCCAATCTGGATGGAGGAAACTGCCCTGCTCTCTCCCTGCTATGGGAAAATCTCCCTGCAGTGTTAGAAATCTGCTGCCTCCCAAATTCTGCCGCCCTATGCGGCCACCTAGTTGGACCTAATGGTAGAACCGGCCCTACGTACAGTACCCATTGACTTCCATACCTCCCAAACGCTGGGATATAAGCCTGTTTGACTATTTAAATTAGCTTATTTCCCAGGTATCTTAGGTGTCTTCACAAGTGTGTATCCATGTGGCATACAGGTGACCCTATTTGGATTTACACAAGTCAATGGGTTCTCTACTAAATAGGTCTCTCCCTCTTTCAGGTTCTGGATCGCTGATTTGAGACATTTTGGCAACACAAAAAAACACTTGCAAACTTTTTAGCGTGAAACCAAGTTTGTAAACAGCTGTAAAGGTTGCGCACGTCTCTGGTATCATGCATGACGAACATTTTTGGTATATACTGCTGCGGCCACGTTTATTCTACAACATACCCGAAAATTTGCGGGCATGTTTTCCGATGGCCACGGGCCTCCTCCGTGCGGCCCGAAAGCAGCCCGAAAACAGCTGATAGCGCTAATGGCGCTAGACAAAGAAAGCGCTTAGCACTAAACAATGGCAATGCCCGCAGGCGCACAAAACGGCCGAGAAACGGCCGTGTACGGACCGCATCATCCCGCGATTTGGGAAAAGGCCGCAGAAGAATAAAAGCGGCCGCCACTGTATATGAAAAAGCAAACCTCTCTGTAAATAACATTTCTAGTTTCTCTATCAAAAAAAGTCATGTACAGGCATACCCCGCATTAACGTACGCAATGGGACCGGAGAATGTATGTAAAGTGAAAATGTACTTAAAGTGAGTGTCCTTAAAGCGGGGTATGCCTGTACTCTACTTTCTGTTCTGCCACATTGATTATCCTAAGTATGCAAATGATTGTAAAGAATCGTGTGCAGTGCAAAATATAGCCAGTGGCCTGAGTGAACAATTGGCACATTTAACGAGCCAACCTGCAATATCTCAACTGATTGTAGACATTGCTCAGCTAAAATGTTGGGAAGAATGCCAGCATCTCGCAAAGCACGGCTTCTGCTCTTCTTTGAAACAATATAGCGTACAATCCGTATTCTAATCTTCACATGGATTCCAATACAATAAATTGAATTTAATTAGGGCTACTCCCTAAAGGAAAACAGAGACAAAGGTTAATCCAGCCAAAAAATGGTAAATCATCATCCATAAACCCTTTTTTTTTGCACTATTGAATTGTTATACGTGTTTTAAAAATCAGGTCTTTATCGTTCCAATTCTCTTTGTGCACTGTGGGGATTCAGTTATAAAAGCAGTTCAGGAGCAGCCAGAGTGATATAGGGTTTTATGATGGAGAACGGAAAACTATTTTGGAGAAAGCTACCTTAAATTTTACTTTTTTTCTCTGCTCTCTCTCATAGCACATTCTGCAATGCTCAGTACAGCAACATAAGTATCAGAAAACTAGGCAAAATACTCCTCCCCTTCTCTCCCTCCCCCTTACCCCCCTTCCCCATCGGCAGGCAATCTTTTGATTGTACGGTATAGTATAATATCAAAACTGACAAAGTGCTTTAAAATATATATATATAAAATTAGAACACAAGCGTATCATGGATCAAACGTGTTTATTGTAAGGCACACTTTGTTTTTTTGTGTATTTAGGGCAGGTTTAGCTGCTTTACTTTAAACAAATCAATTGATTAATGAACTAATTAACCACATTTCTGATATGAATGTTCCATTTTCACCAAGAAATAAAAGGGATATATGCAACTTTTAAATACTATTAGATAGTGATGCAATTTAAGGCACGACTCTCAGATGCGTAACTAACTAAAAACACACCAGGAAAGTCTGGGTGGGTTCGAGGAATAAATAAAATCTTCTCCATTTGCACCTGCTTTGCAATACGTGCCTGTCTATTTTAAGCACAGTGATGTCGAAACATCTTCTTTGCATGCTGTCCTCTTATAACCCCCGTCACTGCTGGAGGGATTGAACGTCTGTGTCCCTGTCTTTGGTGCAGGAGTTCTTAAATTGTGCTCCTTAGACTACTAGTGGTCTCCAAATATTTTTACCCTTCAAGATTTCAGATGTGAAAACCACTGTCGTAGAAGATGGGCCATTGTGCACTTTTCTTGGGGGCGGGTGGTTAAATCAGTGTTATGAGAAGGATACAGAACACATGATAGGGTTGTTGGTGCAGTCCTACTGTATTTAGTCAGTCCAAATGTTTTATTATTTGTTTTACTACATTTTCTCAATCCTTTCCTATGGACACCCTTCGCCAAGGCTATATTTTGGGAATGACCAACCAGTTACACATTTGCATGTAAGATAAGTGCATTTATGTACTTCTGTGTGGTACAGCAGTAATTCAATGGTTATTACTCATATCTGGTCGGGATTAGGTTGAAGTCTTGAAGATAGGATTGAGAGGCACTTTTTTAATGTGTAATTCTTCAAATGTTTTGGAGAAGGGATGATTTACAATAATGTATGTGTCATGAGTGCATCATAAATAACCTAAGAGCTATAATTTAGTCTGATCATAACTTAAGCCTGGTCACTTAAGCTTTAGAAGTGCTGCATTTGTGTTATGAGTCCCTGACTCGTCTAATTGAAAGCGATCTGTGTTTTTGAAATTTAGGCACCAAAATATAACATATTCTAATTAAGAAACTTTCATGAAAATGTTAACAAATGTGTTAAATGACTCATTTGAACTGGGGCAGATTTTCTTATTTGAAGTAAGTCTTACTGTCTTTTAACATCAATGGGATAATGGACTTCAATAGTGTCTCACTTATTTAAGTCGATGCTCTTCCTTAAATTTAATTTTCAGAAGCACCAAATCTCATTCATTTGGAAAGAGGGAATTTGGGTACCTTTGGGAAAACTTTGTATGGCCTCACTTGCTAGATATAAATATTTGAAAATGACCATTTTAATTATAAGCCATTCCCAGTTTTTCCCCATTCACTGTTCTGTTAGCAGCTTCGATACAGTATAATAGAGTGAGATCAAGGAGAAATACTAGAAGACATTTTTATTACACTGTTGACCTGGAGACAGTTGGCAGTTCTGTGACTCTTACTTTCTAAAGAGAGCCAAGGTATAATTTCCAGAAGCTTCTTGGCTATGATTACCTTGGAAATTACGGTCATCAACTTAGTATTTTCCGTGTCGTCATTACACTCATAACACTTCCCTCTCTCTTAAGTTACTCTACGGGTTGGCAATTTTTTTTTTGCACATTTTTTATACTTAATACACAATTGTATTACCTATTTATTTGCACTTTTAGCGTACTAGTTCTTTATATAGTTGGGTAAATGGTGTTTATGGTGCATCACCATAGATAGCTCATTATTGTATTGATAATCCCTTGTATTGTATCTAATGTATTGACACCTTGAGAAAGTCCTTTACGGACGAAACGCGTAGGTGCGCTCCTACCATTGTTTTGCTTTGCACTGACCATTAAAGTATTCTTTTAATACTAATCCCTGCTTGGAGTTACCCTCATTTTGGCGATCCACTAGCTGGTATGCTGCCAAGAAACGCTGCTGTGCTCCTCTACACCTCTGCTGTTCTTTATATAGTTCACTATTATGAATACCTTTGGACATAACCATTAATGGTTTGATTGTTTGGTAAGGTTTAGTTAGCGGTGTATGGAATTGTATACATAGGAGCTGATTCGATATTCTCCCACCGCCCAAGAAAACTGCCATTAAAGTCCATAGCAGTTTTTGGTTGATCCTGGTATGATTGACTCCTGTGGAGAATATTGAGTCGGCCATTAGTTTGCTCACTCTTTCTCTGACAAAGCAATGCACTGTCACATAAGGAGAAGGACTCATCAGAGTTCATGTAGCTATTATGTCTTCTTCGTATTTCATGGAATCAAACATTTCTGTGATGGTATGAAGATGTGTGTCACTGGTGTTGAAGCCCAATCCAGTCTATTGTTATTGTGGAAGAAGAGAAGTTGGTGGTGAGAGCACAGTGTCTGCAGGTTGGATCTTTCCCAGAGTAAAATTAAGCCGCACTACAAAAAGTGTCTCTCAGATATCTCTTTGGCAAACCCCAGCTAGTCCAAAGATTAATAATACGAAAAGAAAAGTCTCAAACTTAATGAATAATAGGTATATTTTAGCTACCATTCATGGGGCGCAAAATGATGACCTAAAAAGTGTTCCACCTCCATGAAACTCGCTAAAATTAAAGCAACTTTCAATCAAACCGAAATGCTGCACGCCAGAAACTATTGCAAGAGATGCATGGATATATTACAAACAAAAATTACTGTGCAAATATGGCCAAGTATTTTCACATATGTATGGCAAAAAAAATGTTCTAGGGCATACTTCACCTGTGGGGTAATATATTTAAGATCTGTGCACAGTATAAAAGAAATAAAAAGGAAAAACTGGTGTTATTCTGTGGCAAACAATTGCAACAGAGCTATGAAACGTTATATTGTTTTTACGGAGACTTTTTCATTAATATATCTGGTGCACTTTTTTCCCTTCAAAATTGCACCAGATTTGCAGCGAAAGAAACTTTGATACAAGGCTCCCTCTGTCTTCACCAAAGTCGATGTTTGGGGTTAGATTTGATTAGTCTTTCTTTTTCTGCAATAAAAGAAAGTGAATACTAAGTATGAAAGTGCTTGTGATAGATAGATAGACTTTTAATGGAGCTCCACAATGTTTCCCATTATGTCTGTTCTAGATTTATGACGGATGCGGCTCGGCGTGAACAAGAAACACTGAAGAAGAAAATCCAGCCCAAGCTCTCCTTGACACTGTCAAGTTCTGTGTCGCGTGGGAATGTATCCACACCCCCTCGCCACGGCAGCGGCAGCCTCACCCCTCCTGTCACTCCTCCCATCACTCCATCCTCCTCCTTCCGTAGCAGCACACCTACAGGTAAGAGTAGGTATCGCGCTATTCTCAAGCCTTTGTGGATTGGGACAAGACATTGATGTCTAGTCCGCCAGGTACAATTATTGGCGCTTGAATCCTGCCTCACAGAGCTTGCAACATGGTTTGCAGAAGCGGGAAGCTCCAAAGACACACGTTTACATACAGTATTATCAGTTAGAAAAGACAGGTGGCACATTAGAGAAAGGGAAGTAAACAAGAAGAAATACATGTCAGTGGGTAAACGAGAGGAGAGAGAGACCCTGTTTGTAGGAGTAAAATTGCATGTATGGAGAATTATGTTTTTATTATTTTCTTATTTACATCTATTAGCAAATATCACCAGTTAGCGTAATATTTATTGCAGCCATACTGTGAAAATAATGCAGGATAATAGGATATACACAATGAAACAACCGTTCTGTGTCGAATAATTTTTGGGCTTGATACAGTAGCAACCCTATTCTGCACTATTAACAGACTTTTTAGGATTTGCTCCAAATTGAACTTGGCGGACGATTTGGGCGCACTTTCTCCCTGTTTGGGGTGCAGAGAAACATTCTTTTTTTTGTACATACCTTTAATACTGTATCTGTGTGCCTAGTACAGTCCATTTCTGTACGCCCCTCAAAAAAATGATTTTAATGGCGGCGATTGAGAAATGTTTTGTTTGTTCAGAGGCGCACGAAAAGAGCAATTTAGAATGAGATGTCCACGTGGCAATTTTGCACCCAAAAATACATTTGTGAGCCTTAGTAGAATGGCCCCAATCAGTTTTAAAGTAGAAGTCCCCTTAATAATTCCTCTTAAAAAAAAAATATGTAAAATGAATGTAAAATGTAAGGAAATGAGTACTATGATAGACATTTCAAATGCTTTTCTAACACCTGATTAGGAAAATGAATGCTGCAGTAGCAGCCCCCCTCCCCACACACCCAAAATGCTTTTGTTTAATGGGTAGCAGAAGTGAACATACTAACTTTTTGCTGGTTTAATATGTGATGGCATTTTAGATCCCCAGGAATGTCAAGTTTCAGATTTCTTTAACGTTCAGCTAACGTATTTACAATCGGCAGCAACATACTATTGCTGGGGACAAAAATTCGCAATGATAGAAATGCAGGTATTTGCTCAGCATCAGTTGTACATTTGTACACAGATGTAGCAGGCACAATTACACCCGTTACCAACATGCAACCATCTTTTGTGTCAGTGCCAAACTCCGTGCATTGGTCTCTGACGTGTGGAGGGCTCAAGTTTGAAGTGTGAGTGGAATAAGTGGACAAGCGTTCACCAGACATGCTAAGCCCCATGGATTGGAAAGTCTTATCCAACATCAGACACTTCAATGCGGTCTCGCCTTTTCATATCTGAATATGTTCCTCGTAATAATTTTGGCCGAAAAGCATAACTCCAATTCATACTCATTTTGGGGCCCTAGCGGGTTTTTTTTATTCTCCATGAGCAATATATAATGACTTTCATATTCCAATGTAAATATTTCCTTTCCTGCAGAATGATTAGAATTTGGAAATTGTTAATAATGCAGATAAATGTTAGCAGCGCTCCAGGTAATGTTGGCCATAACATATTTTAGTTAGCACGACCCTGACTGGATATTTTTATTAGCTTATGTATAATTAGTCAAATGTTGTAATGTGTGCACTTGTTATTTGGCTAATAAGGGTTAAAATATAGAGAGCGAAGAATATCAGAGCAAGAAGTCCTGTTCAGACCCTGGAGATGAGTGGTAGGCTCAGGACTATGTTATCAAAGTACGTCTTCATGGAAAAGGTAGTGAATTAATAGAGCAGACTCCCAACAGAGGTAATACAGTAAATAATGTTGAAAATATTAAATACATTGCTTTGGAATAGAGATATAGGTATCATAAATATGGGAAGAAAGCAGGGATAGGGTCTGAAGCTTTAGAGCAGGCAGGACAATGAAGAGAACAGGTGGACCAAGGGGTCTTTATGTAATGACAATATTTGTGTTTCTGTGCTATGCATGCATGGAGTGTGAATGGTTTATTTGTATTATTTTCACTCTGCGTATTTCCCTGGTTTTACATACCTTTGAAACTTCCGGTGTATGAAGCATTTCTTTGAGAGAGTGTAGGGGAATGGTTAAGGATGTTGGCCTTTCTTAAATGGTAGCTGGTAGGTTCAGTTTCTACACGAGTCATTTTCACACTGTGACTGTGACCATGCGCAAAACAGTTGTGCCTTTTCAGTATGTGAAAACAAGATGTGGGTCTCAATGTATCTATCCTATCGACAATATGTTAATAGCAAAAAAGCTGTATTCTCAGTGTTCCATATGTCATATGATTTTAGTGTTACTCAGTTCATCAGTGATCTATACGAGCCCCTTGTTACCATAATGCATTCTTGCTTTGTTGATTCAGCACAAACCTGAGATCAGAAAGAAAAGGCATGGACATTGGTCCCAATAATGTTACCACTGAGAGCTTTTTGTTTTTGAGAGCTGTGCATTCCTAGGGACACTATTGTAACCCAATCTCGTAACATCGGGTGATCTGATATTATTTCTATTCAGTCATTAATAGAATTTTCCATACTGTGTACTTGTTTCCCTTTCAGTGTTCCTTCCTTTCTTTCGTGATAGCATCATTAATACATGCAGATAAATATGTAAACCAACCGGAAATAGAGTCGTTTCTTCTATCTGCGTGTTAATGGAGTGATTGTAAATTGCGTATCGGTCATGTTATGGTCTTAGCAACAATACTGTCCGTTTTACTTCATTTTTTTAAACTATGAAACAAGGTGCTGGATAGAGAACTACAATTCCATATTTCAGAAACAAAGATACACAACAGATTTGTACAACTGTCATTTTTAAGTGGAGCCACTAAGTGTTTTAGACACGAACTGTGAAAGTTAATGTCGGCAGTGCAGTCTTGCCTGGAATTGTTGATGTCAGAAGATGACCCTTCAAGAGCAGGAGGTACATGGAACATTGAGTCACATTATGTAGTATGATTCCCTGGGGCTCAAAGGAAAATGTACATGTGTGTAACCTCACCATTGATTGTTATGCTTGGCTCTTGCATTCCTCCATTTCATCTAAAGAAGCAACTATTAAACCAGCAAAACTACATTCTCATTTCTATTTATTAATTGTGTTATATGTAAGGCATGTCACAATCGTGTATGATTCTACATTCTTACTTAAGCTGGCAATCGTTTCGTGCTCCCGTTAAATATCTGTAAAAATCCTGATTGTGTGCGTAACGAAATAGGCGCCTTTCAGTTTCAATTAATCCTTCAGTCAGTGTAACTCAGCAGCTACAATTTGTTCTTATATTACTAAGGTGACATTGACTATTTTTACAGTTTACAGCTCAAACTGCTGGGAACATTGGCAACAAATTATCACAAACAGGAAAATGTTGCAAAAAATCTTGCACTGCTGGGGAGGTGTGGTAAAATCTGCCATAGAAATCAAAGGATGCTCAGTATATTAAAACTCATTAAAAATGCCATTAAGAGTTGAAATAAATAAAAAACAGTCACTATTATCTAATGCTACAGAACTGATTTATATTTTAAAAATCGTATACAATTTCACATGTTTTGCTGCTTTAAATTAATTTCAAATTGTACTTGTTCTTTCACTAAAGGGATGATTTAAACATAAGTTTTTACTTGGCCACTGTTGAAAAGGCTAATTTATGATGTGGTCAGCATGTAACCAACTCTGTGCCTGTCACATTCATTACTAAGCTATCACATTCTAGATGCACATAGCAGTGCATGCCAGCAACTAAGGAGCAAACTTGTTTCGGTGTGACAAATATCTTTCTATTGCAACATGGTACATTTTGTTAGTATCTTAACATTTCCAATATTCTGCACTTTGTATTAGCTGAGGTCTGAGAAACCAGTTTACATTGGACACACCTCCAAGCTCGGTTTCTACAAGTTGTGTTTGCCAGGCTAGAAATAATACTCCTTTTTAAATAGTGGGTTCCAACATCAACATTCTAACTTCAACTCGTGCAGGATTTACAATAGTCTAAACATGCTTTAGATCAGGGGCAGCCAACTCCAGTTCTCAAGAGCTCTAGCAAAAGGTCAGGTTTTTAGGATATCCCTGCTTCAGCACAGGTGGCTCAATCAGTGGCTAAGATGTGCAGTAGCGGGGTAATACTGAAAACCTGATTTGTTGGTAGCTCTTGAGGACTGGAGTTGGCCACCCCTGTTTTAGATGCTTCAAGTAATTACAATTTATACCATAGTATCTTAGATTGGGAATTTTTTTAGAATGGTTGATTTGAAAGAACTCTTTCTGTGACAGCTTTTAGGATGAAGGAGTTTTTCATTAATATTATGTTTATTGGAGATAAACACTTAATAACTAAATATTAATTCCAACAATTAATAAAATAAGAGTATTGCAAAATATGTAGTACAAAATACAATATGTAAAAAGAAATATGTGAGGAATATATATATATATATATATATATATATATATATATATATATATATACATGTGGCATTCGCATTTGGAAGCTGTTGCTGTGAACCCAAAACATGCGGTCAAAGGAGCTCTCAATGCAAGTGAAACAGGGCATCATTTGGCTGCAAAAAAAAAGAAAATCCATCAGAGAGATAGCAGGAACATTAGGAGTGGCCAAATCAACAGTATGATACATTCTGAGGAATAAAGAATGCACTGGTGAGCTCTGCAACACAAAAAGGCCTGGACGTCCATGGAAGACAACAGAGGTCTATAATCGTAGGATCCTTTCCATGGTAAAGAAAAACCCCTACACAACATCCATCCAAGTGAAGAACACTCTCCAGGAGGTAGGCATATCATTATCCAAGTCTACCATAAAGAGAAGACTTCACAAGAGCAAATACAGAGGGTTCACCACAAGGTGCAAACCATTCATACGCCTCAAGAATAGAAAGGCCAGATTAGACTTTGCCAAACAATATCTAAAAAAGCCAGCCCAGTTCTGGAACAGAATTCTTTGGACAGATGAAACTAAGATCAACCTGTACCAGAATGATGGGAAGAAAAAAGTATGGAGAAGGCTTGGAACGGCTCATGATCCGAAGCATACCGCATCATCTGTAAAACACGGTGGAAGCAGTGTGATGGCATGGGCATGCATGGCTTACAATGGCACTGGGTCACTAGTGTTTTTTAATTATGTGACAGAAGACAGACGCAGCCGGATGAATTCTGAAGTGTATAGGGATATATTGTCTGCTCAGATTCAGCCAAATTCAGTAAAGTTGATTGGACGGTGCTTCACTTTACAGATGGACAATGACCCAAAACATACTGCGAAAGCAACCCAGGAGTTTTTTAAGGCAAATAAGTGGAATCTTCTGCAATGGCCGAGTCAATCACCTGATCTCAACTCGATCGAGCATGCATTTCACTTGCTGAAGACAAAACTTAAGGCAGAAAAACCCACGAACAAACAACAACTGAAGACAGCTGCAGTAAAGGCCTGGCAAAGCATCACAAAGAAGGAAACCCAGCGTTTGGTGATGTCCATGCGTTCCAGACTTCAAGCAGTCATTGCCTGCAAAGGATTCTCAACAAAGTATTAAAAATGAACATTTTTTTTATGATTGTCTTAATTTGTCCAATTACATTTGAGCCCCTGAAATAAGGGGACTGTGTATGAAAATGGTTGCAATTCCTAAAAGTTTCATATGATTTTTTTGTTCAACCCCTTGAATTAAAGCTGAAAGTCTGCACTTCTATTGCATCTCGATTGTTTCATTTCAAATCCATTGTGGTGGCGTACAGAGCCAAAATGATGAAAATTGTGTCAGTGTCCAATTATTTCCGGACCTAACTGTATATATATATATATATATATATATATATATACTAGCTGATATAAATACCTAACCTGGGCGTGCCCGTAGGCCAGACCCACTAGCCGTTGAATGCAGGTTTCAATGGATTGTGAAAGGGCGTGTGGAGGTGCTGGAAGTGTTCCAGCGTGGTGCCTATTTTGTTGTCCAATGTGTATTTGAACTTTGCTGTTATATTCACATTTCATTATGGTTCCTTTTGCACCGCTGGCCCTTTCATTTTCGCCTTTTGCGCAAAAGGGCAAGATAGGGGTGTGTGGTCAAAGGGCAAGGGAGGGGGGCCTCCCCCCGGGTGCAAAAAAACAAAACAAAAAGAAGGGCCCTGATTGGCGGGTTTGGCAAAGGTCATGGAGGTCTGATGGTTTGTATTCATAAGTGGCATGTGTAGTTTCCTTGTGGGGCAAAGGGCAGGGGGGGGCCAAAGGTGGCAGGGGGGGGCAAGAGGGCAGGGGGGCAAGAGGGGCAGGGGAGGCCCAGAGGGCAGGGGTAGGGAGGGCGGAGGGCCCAGGGAGAGGAGGGGGGCAAGGGCAGGGCAGGGGCAAAGAGCAGGGGGCAAATAGTCCAATAAAAAGGGGGTATCAAACTATACTGAAGAACTCTCTTATTTCTGCACTACTAATTTTATATATCTATATATATATATATGATATATAATATATATATTATATATATATTCTATTAATTATAATTATATATATCACAGTGTTCGACAAACCTATACATTTGCTCGCCCCGGGCGAGTGGATTTAAACCCCACCGCTCGTAAAACCCCGGCCGATGTAAATCTTGGCCCCAAGCAACACACTATTTGGTACTAGGTGGCGAGTAGATTTTTTTGTGTGGCGAGTAGATTTTTTGGTGATTTGTCAACCACTGTATATATATATATATATATATATATATAAAATAAACAACATGATGTTTCCAAGAAAATGTGGTGTGATTGTTGTTAATTCATGAACAATTAAGCTGTTTCATTCATAGAAAATGTCTTGTGTGAAAGTCATTTATAAGTTGACTTGTGTTTTTGTTCTAATTTCATAGAATAATGAAGGTTTAAAGCAGAATATTGGAATAATTGTCAGCTCTTTGGGAGAGAATGGTTGCATTGCAGGTTTAACAATTAGGTTTTGCAAGTAACTACTTGGCACTATTTGCTCACCCTCCCTTTCATGTTTTTTTGTGTCTGGTGGGATTGTGGATCTTTTTTATTTTCATAAGCTCCGTTCTCTCTTTTTCTCTAGTATCGGAATTCCAAAGTTCCAAAATGGTGTCATCCTTTATAAATGAAGCAGCATGGTATGTTAAAGAGGCAATCCATGCTGTTTTTTCTTCTTCTATTTTTTAATTTTTAACAGCAGATTGAAGCAGGGGGTCTCAGGAGCTGAACCGCGTTAATTTCAGCCCCGAGGACCTCCTGCTTCCAGAGGTACAGACCTCCGAAGGGGGTGATGGTATTGGCCTGCCGTTTTCTGCAGTTTAAAGCTCCCGCGTCACGTGGGCCAATCGGAAGCTGCACTGGGTGATGTCACGGCTTTCTATTGGCCCGCAGGCGGGAGCTTTGAAAATCTGTCATGTGAGCCCTGGAGCGGCTACCGACGCCCACTATGGAGGTAAGTATCTCCGGAAGCAGGGGGTCCCCGTAGCTGAAATGAATGGGGTTCAGCTCCGGAGACGCACTGCTTCAATCCTGTATAAAAAATGAAAAAGAAGAAAAAAATCTTGGATCATTGATTGCCTCTTTACATCTGTAGAATTAGTAGCCTGAATTGATGATGTAATGTTTAATTACAACATTTTTGGATTGCCCTCAATATGTCACCTGAAAAGTAAGTATTTTCCTTTGCGAAAATCAAACAAATGCAATTCAATTTTTCAGTAGCGCAACTTTGCGTTTTCCAGCAATTTTCTCAGTTAATTACATTTGTATTGTGTTTCCAGAGTTGTGAAAATATACAGGGTTTGGTAAAGTCATCTGGAGTGACCACGACAGGTGGGAGAGGCAATAGGAGTGTCCTAGATCCTTCATTGCCGAGCATTGGCCTGCAGCGAGCACCGTCTGACAAAGACGTCTCTTTCAGAACTCTGCTGGCTGTGGTTTTTTCTGAGGCTTTGGCGAGCAAAGGTTTCATCAAAGGAAGAATAATCGTACTAACTATTATATAGATGCTCGTAAAGGGCAGGTGTACTTCTAAGTAACACCTTCAGTCAATATACAAACAAAGAATAATCCTAAAACATAGAAGAGAAAAAGACAAAAGCTTGGCATTGCATTTCATGGCATTCTAGTTTACCAATGCTGAAGCCGTTTGGGTTGTAACAGGTTAGGCGTGACCTTTGTGTGAACGTGGAATGCTGCAATGTCTTGTTTGCTCAATTTAATGGCCAACTCTGCCCTATTTACAAAGGACACTCCCTGATACAGTTTTAAAAAAAGTGTATTTTATTTTCATTGGTTATTTCATTCCCTGATTAAAGTGCCCCCAGCCCTATGTAACTCTGTTAAAAGAGAGGGATCTCCTCTCCATCCACTCCAAAGTGTCCCTGATCGGAGCTTTCATACGTTGGCCAGAATTTCTACACACTAAACGTATGCTCTATGTACTTGAAGGCAGTATTGTACAGTACAAGGCTCGTACTTTTCTTACCATCCCCGGATTCCCTCACCATGTTTGCATAATGGCCAATTATGTACACTACAAATAAGTAGCCAATGAAAATACTGGGAAATGAAGATACAAGACACGGCATAATAATACAAAGTGAATTCTCCCTGAAGACATTTGCAGATCACACATTGTAAGTCACTTAAGAACAGAGATTAATGCAGTTATCCTGGCTGCTCTTTTTCTTTCTTTTTACCCGATTACTCCGTAAACTGGGCCTGCGATCCAGCGGAAGCTTAACATTCAACATTTTATTGATTCAACTGTGTTATGTTCCACAGTTGGCAAATCTTGGTACATCTTGGAGATGTAATCCTCCATTTTGTTTCCCCTGGATGGAATGGTACTTGGAGCACCTTCGGAGATAAGTATCTATGGAACCAGGGGGTCCCCGGAGCTGAAATGAATGCAGTTCAGCTCCGGAGACCTCCTGCATCCGATGGAATAAATAAATAAAAAACAAGCGGAACAACAGCTATAAATCCTGTGAGTAGTGTGGGCCACTGCAGCTATTATAATCCTGGATTTTGTGCGTAGTTAGTGTGGGGCCAATAGCAGCTATAAATCGCGTGAGTTGTGGCCACTACAGCTATAAATCCTGGTGAGTAGGTGGGCCACGAACAGCTATAACATCTGTGGTAGGTGGGCCACACAGCTTATAAATCTGGTAGTAGTGGGGCCCCTCACATAACTTAATGGGCACTAAATTAAAATCCTGTGAGTAGTGTGGGCCATCACAGCTATAAAATCCTGTGGAGTAGTGGGGCCACTACAGCTCTAAATCCTGAGTTAGTAGTGTGGTCCACACACATATAAATCCTGTAGTAGTGTGGGTCATACAGCTATAAACTCTCGTGAGTAGGTAATGGGCCACTAAGCTATAAATCCTGTGATGTGTTGGCCACTACAGCTAAAAATCTCGTTGACAACACTCGTGAGTAGTGTGGGCCACTACAGCTATAAATCCTGTGAGTATTGTGGGGCCACTGCAGCTATAAATCCTGTGAGTAGTGTGGGCCACTACAGCTATAAATCCTGTGAGTAGTGTGGGCCACTACGCATAATCCTGTGAGTAGTGTGGGCCACTACAGCTATAAATCCTGTGAGTAGTGTGGGCCACTACAGCTATAAATCCTGTGAGTAGTGTGGGCCACTACAGCTATAAATCCTGTGAGTAGTGTGGGCCACTACAGCTATAAACAATCTGTGGCCATTCAGACATATAATCCTTGTGAGTAGTGTGGGCCACCTGCAGCTTTCACACTGACTATTTTGTTTTTGGGCTAGCAAAAGTAAGGATGCCATTCGAACATACTGCAGTTACCTGCTCTTTCTTCGTGCATGTGTTTGCCCGACCCCATGAAACATACAGTACCATATTGCTGTCCACTTCAAGTGTAGCCATTCAGCGGAATGAGTAGTCTCATTCAGATGTAAGCAAAAAGAAGTCGGGGAACTTGTAACACAAGCCTAAAACGACAGAACTTTGTACATGATTTTTACTGAGCAAACCAGTCCAGCTCACTAGATGCAGGCGAAATATTTTGTTGGTTGAAGGTGCTTGTGGTGGGTTTTTTTTTTTTTTGTAGTACTGCAGAGTACTGTCTATAGCTACTCCAAATTTAGAAAATTCTAAACTCTAAATATTAGGGACACGGTTCTATAAATCATCAATAAAACACTGGGTTATGTCTTGTCCTGTGGGTAACAAAGCGCGGTATGGTATGGAGGAGGGGATTTTTAGTTATGGTAATACATACAAAAAAAACATGAGACTTGCAGCACACTCTTTATTTCAGGCCCGATGTTGTAAAAACGTAATCAAATGAACTCCAGGAATGCATTGTTTGAAGCTATAAGTACTTTGTGTACAAAAAGAGGACAACCTTAATTATCTGCATTACATCGTATAATCATAGAAAAGCCAATGCAATTTGTCCTTAACGTGCCATGCCACTTAACAAGATGTGAACATTTGAAATAGCTAGACCAGGGTATTCATGGTTGCAAGCTAGGAATCATAACATTCAACATCACCAGAAGGCTAATGGAGGGTACAATGAAAACATCATAATTCATCCTGATGAGATTAAAGTTCCCGCCTTTTATAAATGTCCACTTATCATTTGTATCAGGAAAACCTCTGCCTCTGTTGGTAACCCCTTCAGTGCAAGGCACACTTTTGTTGCACAAAAATGATATAGCATCATCTATGAGGTTATGGAAGCTTTGCTGAAATGGAAAGCCTTTATGTGGTTTTGGGAAGTCTTTCCATTAGAAAAGGTAGGTTTCTTTACATCTGTTAACATAAAAATACCCTTATTAAAAGCTTGCCTGAACTTGCTTTAAAGCAGCATAGGGGTAAACTTAAAATAATAAATATAATATATGATTTATATTACAGATGGGAAGAAGAAGGGGGTTCTCTGAAGCAGACAAACCAGTTAATTTCAGCTCTGGGGACCCCCAGCTTCAGGATACTTACCGACCGTTAGGACCGGTGCCAGTATCTTGCGAGAGTTTAGTGTAAGTCCAGGTGATTTGTAGATATTTAGGGACCAAGCTGTAGATGTGATGTAACCATATAGATGCTTTTGGAAGGGAAAACTGTTTGACCTGAGCTATTAGACTGATGTGCAGTTGATTAAATAGTGTAGTTAGTTCGATTAGGGCCCTATTTAATATGCTAAAAAAAAAAAAAATAATGAGTTCAGGCCAAAAATGTCAGATTTCTTCCTCCAAAAAATGTTTAAATGATTTGTTTGAATCCAATAAAAATTAGCACAAATAGAACTCAATCAAAACTTGATTAATTGCCTGAAACACATAAGCAAGAAGCCCCATCTTGGAAATGCACAAGCTATGTCAGGGCTAGGGCAATTTATAACTCAGCTTTCATCTGCATTCCACAGGGACGTATGAGGGATGTGAAGGTGTTTCACCCTGCTTCACTGCTGTCTTCAACAATTTTAAAATTACTTTGCAGCTTTATTGGTATTTCACTATGTGAGCAAGCTGGGGGAGAGGGAATAAATGTTACCGAACCCAACTGTTCAGCGTTTATTGAATACGGGCAGCAGACAGAAATATGAAACGGTGCCGGCTCATTTCGGGTGATGTTCAATTTGTCCGAAAATATATAGTTCATTTTGGGGGGTGATTTCAGGATCTGAAACTTGGGGAGAGGGCTTTATTGCAGAGTTTTTTAAGCGCCTATGATAGGATCCGGACGCACTTCTTGCCATTTTCATGTAATGTATCGCGACATATAGCAGCTATGTTGCGGAGGAGAACACTTGAGTGGGAAACATGAGTGTGTGTTTTCTTGGTAATTTTAGATTGTTGCTCTGAAGTAGGGTGCCAGGGGGCTTCACCAAAAATACTGGACACACTGGTGAAAAATGCGGCGGCCGCGCTTTAGAAAATTAACGGTGGGGAGGTATGTTATTTATTAATTCTCAGACCGTTATGTAATTTTTTCTAAATTTCACTCCACGTGTACACCAATTTGCACCATTTCATATCTATTTCGTAAACATTCTGGGGGAGGTTTGGGGAGTGAGCGCCCCTCCCTCCCAGCATTTTTTTATGAAATAGGAATTTGAAATGGTGCAATGGAGTGAAATGTAGAGAAATAAATGACATAACGGTTCAAATAATTTATAAATAACATGCCAGCAGTCATACAGTACATGTTGAACTGATTTAATGCTTCCCCCACACTCCAAGATGGTGCAACCCCCCGTACCCGACCCGTCCACCCCGCTCAGCCTCCCCTCACCCCGGCAGCTAGCCGCCGCCACGCCACCACACGACCCGGAGCAGCACCCACCCCCCAGGAGCAGCAGGCAGCAAGCAGACAGCAGCAGCAGCAGCAGCACAGAAGCAGCAGCAGCATGCAGCAGCAGCAGCAGCAGAGTCAAGCAAGCGCCGAACCACGCGAGAGGAAGGGCCCCCCCGCAGCAGGCAGGGCAGGGCCCCCGCAGCATGCAGGCACAGCGCAGCCCCCTCATGCATACATATATAAGCCCCCCCGGATCAAATCATCGTAATCCATCATATAACTAATCTCCCCCCATCATAATCAGTCATCATCAGCTCATTTCCCACTCCTCATTCACTTGATCCCCTAGTCAGTCAGTTCCCCCATCCCTCATTTATCATCATCTTATTCCCCCATCATCATATCTAGCTCATCTTGGCCCCCACAATCTATCTCAATTTCCCAGGTGGACCCCATCAATATTTATCCTCCCCCCATCATCATCTCAGCTCATCCTGGCCCCCCAATCATATCTCTCTCCACAGGCTGGACCCATCATCATCTTATCCTCCCCCATCTCATCTCTGACTAATCACGGCTCCATCATCATATATTTCCCAAGGCTGGACCCCATCATCATCTTATCCCTCCCCCATCATCATCTCAGCTCTCATCCTGGCCCCCCCAATCATCATCTCATCTCCCCAGGCTGGACCCCATCATCATCAACTATATCCCATCCCCCCAATCATCATCTCTGCTCAATACCTGGACCCCCCATCATCATCATCTCATCTCCCCAGGTGGCTCCCATCATCATCTTATACCCACCCCCATCGTCATCTTATCCTCCCCACCCCCATCATCATCTCATCCTGGCCCCCCATCATCATCATCTTATTCCCCCCCCCCATCATCATAATCTCAGTTCATCCTGGCCCCCCATCATCCCTTCTCCCCAGGTTGGCCCCCATCATCATCTTATCCCCACCCCCTCCCCAATCATAATCAATATCCTGGCCCTCCTCCAGACTTATTTCCCCCCCCCCCCCCAACCCCTCAGGGGGTGTTGGCTCCGCCCCTGCTGTCCTCTGATTTGCCGTCCACTCCTCCAATCAGGGGCACGACTGCACATGCCACTCACGAGTGCTCCTGACTGCGCCCGGCCACCGTCTGCGGCCCGCCCTTGCCTCCAGTCTCAGGATCAGCACCAGGCCATCGCTTCCAGCTGCGCTTGCCGCCACCCTACGCCGTCGCATCTAACCGCCGCCCTTGTGCTTGCCACCCTCG
This sequence comes from Ascaphus truei, assembly GCA_036426205.1. Taxonomy (NCBI): domain Eukaryota; kingdom Metazoa; phylum Chordata; class Amphibia; order Anura; family Ascaphidae; genus Ascaphus; species Ascaphus truei. The sequence goes on from CM071568.1 coordinate 207,025,312, forward strand.
CGCTTGCCACTGCAAAAATGGTAATACCGGACACGTATGTGTCCGGTATTACCTCCGATTTTATACCTGACAGGCATCAGAATTACCGGCCTGTCCGGTTGAAAACCGGACACCTGGCAACCCTGCGTCTGAAGAGGCAACTGACAAAATTTAGGGACATTAGCACTGGCTCAGTGTTGCAGACTGTGGGTCTGTCGTCAGGCCCATATTTAGACATAGGCCTACTAGGCCTGGGCGTAGGATGGTGAATTTCAGGGGGGCGGCAAGTTTCAGGGGAGGCCGGTGCTGCAATTACAGAGGCCCCGCTCTATTTCCCACAACAATTAAACTGATTGCTGGGGAAGAGCACAGGGCCTCTGTAAAGGTCTCTTACCTCCTCTTGCAGCGTTGCCCTCCTCCTTCTGCAGCGTCGTGGCATCAAATGACACTGCGACGTCACGTGGTGATGCGTTGCCATTACAACATGATGTCACATAGCGTCTCATTGTCATGGAAATGTGCCGCCACGTGACGTCAGAACGCTGCAAGAGGAGGCCAGGGCGGCAAAAAGGTAAGTGCCTATGGCGGCAAAATTCTAACACCAGTCCTGGCTGTTGTACAGATAGGCAGAGGTATGGGGAATTGGAAAAGGCAAACCGGGTCTGTGCTGGCCCATCCCAATAGATTTGCCAAATTGTATACATATATTGGGGTGATCAGAGCACTAATTGCAACAGTGGTGCCGGCTGATTCTTCTAGCAGCCGGGGGGGGTTAGTCACTCGGCACAGAGGGGACTCAGGATACCAAGCAACATGAGCAGATTATGGCAGTAGGGGGTCTCAATTATTAAAAAGGTACAGAGGGCAATCTGCTGCCATGACCTCAAGAACGGAAAAGTTAAATATAGGTAATAATAGAAATACCTTCAAGTCTAAAGTCTGTGGCAAAAAAAGGCAGGAGGCGTTAAGCTACTGTAACCTATAGTATAACATCTAAAACAATAGCACAGACTGGCAATAACTTTATGTGCATATTTGCTCATGCAAGAAGCCTGTCAGATAAAATGGAGGAGTTTAGAACGAACAGCCAAAACAGCATTACAGGAACATGATGGGCAGTTAATTTAAAAGGCTATTCACTATTTAGGAAGAATCAGGCAAATCAAAATGGAGCAACCCTATTAGGATTGCAGTAGATAAATATGTGTGAGACTGAGGATGTCAAACTACTTTTGCAAATGGAAAAGACAGAAAAGCTTTGCCAAGTTTTCAGTATGGGTGATTTTAATGATCTTGACATTGACTGGAGTAACAGGATTAGCAGTGCAGCTAAAACAAATAGGTTTTTGGGTGCGCTAAAAGACCATGACCCAAATAATTGAGAAACAAACTGGGAAGTGGGCATTGTAGTGCAGTCTCATGTGAAACAGTGTAGCACATACCGTGTTATATGGGTTTAACATCCGGTCCTATAGACAGATTTTATTCAACTAAGGAAGATTCCACAAGGAATAAATAGGGATGACGTTCTTGCATTAAAAAATACAGAAGATAAATGTGCAGTTTTTAAATCACTACTGTGTAAGTACACCCTTGTGTAATACCTATAAAAGAAACAAATCAAAGCCATTGTGGCTAAATAAACAGGTAGGGGAAACAATTGAAAGGAAGGAGAAAGCGTTTTGATGAAGTCAGACGGGACAGAGGCATCTTTTCAGAATTATGAGGCAGGGATGCGCCCTCCTCCCCCCCCTGCTCTGCTCCAGCGTCAAATGAAGCTGCGGGGCATGTGACGTCATGTAACCCGCGGTGTCACCTGCGGCCAGGTTACCATGGCGATGCGTTGCCGAAGACAAGGTAGGAGAAAGTTACAGAGGCCTCGCGCTGTCCACCGGCATTTTATTTAAATGCCTGGGGGAGAGCACGGGACCTCTGTAACCACCGCGCCCCCCCTGGAAAACTCCCCCCCCACCCCCAGTATGCGCACCCCTGTTATAAGGAACGCAAAAGGGCAATCAGAATAGCAAAAATTGACAATGATAAAAGGGTTGTAATTGAATATAAAATCAATCCTAAGAAGTTCTTCAAGTATATCAATAGCAAAAGGATTAAAAAAATAGTGGGGGCAAGCAAGGTATTGGTGATAAGAAGATAGCAGAGGTATATTCTTTCTCTGTATTTACCAAATGGGATGGAATGTCTGACTGATGGAGCACTATCCAGATCAGGTCTGTTTACGTTAGAAAATAATTGTTTAAAGGTGCAATCCCACAGTCAGACAGTTTAATTTCTTAGGGGCCTCTGAATGGGGATATGTTGGTCAAAGTGGTTTCTTTACCCTTATCCCATCCTGTCCTTATCAGAGAACCAATAAAGATAAGGGGAGGTGGGGAGAGGGGACTGTACCAGCGCTGGCTGAACACACAGTGACATCACACACAAGGGACCAGCCAGAGGAAATCAGACCCCTCCCAGGTCTAACTTTAAAACATAAATGACAAATTCTTATTTATTATGTTATTGTCCTCCCTTCCATATTGAATTCCCCTTCGGAATATGTTGGTGCCGTACAAATAAAAGATGATAATAATAATGCATTCTTATAATAATGCATTCTTATGGCTGTCAGACTTGGGTACAAAATGTATCAATTACATCCTAGATGAGACCCCTTTAACATGTCACTGAAATGAGTTCACTTTGGTCCTAGGAGGGATTGCCTCCTTTGGACGGGTTCTAACTATTTACTAATATGCAGGGTCAATACAATGAACTTTCAAGGGAACTCTTCATCTCTAGGGCACTGCAAACGACACATGGTCATCTTTGGAGATTGGAGGAAAGGAAATTTCACCAGCAGCAAAGGAAAGGGTTCTTTACAGTAAGGGCAATTACATGTGGAATTCATTACCCATGGAGACTGTGATGGCAGCAAGGCAGGCTTGATGTTGGCGTCATCGATGCGACAGCAGAAGCCCCAAACTCTCCCCTGGGACCCTACCTGTGGAGCGTAAGCATCGGAAACTCAGCAGCAATCATGGAAACTGGGCCCAACATCTGTGTCAGGACCCCATGGATGGGCTCTCTCAAGTGTCGTCACTGCAGCAACCATAAATACAGACCGGCGCCTTGGAAAATAAAGTCCAACAAATATCCAGATACACTGGCAAGAGCTATGCTCCTTGTGAGACAGTCCTGTTCATCCAGATCAATGCGCCAACCGCCCCACTGGTAGGGTTCCGGTGAGCGTAATAGGCCCGGGGATTATCCAAGCCGGTCCTGTATGGCAGATACAGTAGATAGCTTTTAGAAAAAGTTAGACCTCTTTTTAGAATGGAAATGACTATGCCAAGTAAGTTAAAACATATGAAGAAATTGATCCCGAAAGAATCTTGCCCAAATAGAATTTTAGAAAGATTAAACTTGATGTTTTAAATTAGTATGCAAAAGTTATGTTTCATAACATTATGCATGAGCATTTTGTCCTTCAATGTAAGCTGATGGAAGCATTTTTCTTGAACGACTTGTAGTTTCAGCAGGCAATGTACATTGACCATTGGACCTTTGTAATTCGTTCATTTCTGTAAGCAATTGTCAATTCATAAAAGACATATGGGGCCCATGCTATAAGCGTTGGTAAGGCACTTATCTGAAAAAATGCCTACTGCTATTCAGTAAGCCTCGATAAGTGCGCGATGAAGGCATGTCTGGGGGCCCTCGAGTGGTCCCCGCGGGCCTGCGGTACCAATCCTGTCACTGTCTACTTACCCCTGCCATCATGAAGGGCATCCTCATCAGCATACTCCAGGTCCATGTCCTCCGTTGCCAGAAAGAATACAAGAAAAAATAATCTAAGGGCCCCTAACCCCTTAATCACCGTAGCGGTTAATAACCACTATTGTAATTAAGGGGTTAACCCACCCTCCCCCGCTATCTAACCAGGAGGCCTAACCACCCACCCCAGGACCACTATGGTACATCGTATCCAAATAATATGGGCATCCTAAGCCACTAAAGCAGTCAATGGTGACCCTAATAAAAAAACATGAAGACCAAAAATACACAATAATTAAAGATATACACAAGCACCTAAACACCACAATTAAAAAATAAAAGTACTAGTCAACCAAATAAATAAATAAAAGCACTAGCCAACCAATTAAATAAATAAAAGCACTAGCAAACCAATTAAATAAATAAAAGCACTTGCCAACAATCAATGTAATAAATAAAAGCACTAACCAACAAAACAATTAATTCATTTTAAACACTAGCCAACAAAACAATTAATGAATTTAAAACAGTAGCCAACAAAACAAATAATTAATTTAAAACGCTAACCAATCTTAAAATGTACTAAAAACAAGCCATCCAAATTCCAAACAATTGAATCCAAACAATAAAAACAAACAATAAAAACGAATAGGAAAAAATGACAATCAATTCAAAACAAGCATTTGCAAAAAAATGCATTGGCTGTCACTGTATTTATTTGTACCCTAAAGGGGCACAGATTAATACATTATCAGTCAATGGGCAATCACAAACATAAAAATAAATATAATGAAAAAACCTGTAAAAAAAGACATATACATACATTCAATATTTTATATACCTTTAGAAATCTTCACCCTCCAAATCCCATTGTATCTGCAATTTCTCGTACCGCAACATCATCACCGACAATTCAACGCCATCCACCTTGAAGACCAGCATCAGGTAAAAAAAAAAACTTCTATCTTTTATCTTCTATCACCGTCTTCTTTATAAATCTGTCATTATTTTTTTTCGTTTCTTTAATCTTCCCCTGTCAATCCAAAACCCAATGGTAAATCTAGAACAGGATGGTCTCTCATCGGCTTCTTGAGGTAAAATGAGACGTACAGGCTTTATATAGGATCTGTTATGTCACATTTTATGGTCATATGGTACAGCTCCAATCCGATTGGACAATGTATCATGTGCCCGCCTCTTTTTTTTGTTAAGGATGTGACATCATCTCCAAGGGAGGTACGTCACATCCTTAGACAGATGAAGATAGAAGAGTAAAGAAAAAATAAAAATAATGACAGATGAAGAAAGAAGACAGTGATAGAAGATAAAAGAGAGATTTTTTTTAACCTGATACTGGTCTTCAAGGTGGATGGCGTTGGATTGCAGGTGATGACGTCGCGGTATGAGAGATTGCAAATACAACAGGATTCGGAGGGTGAAGACTTCTAAAGGTAAGTAAAATATTGAATGAGAAGGTGAGTATTAGTGTTGTTGTGTTTTTAATGTTTATTGTGGGTAGCAGCTGTTTAATATTAATTTTAATACTAGTGCATGACCAGTGGGTCTCTGGAGCAGAACCACGTTGATTTGAGGTCCGGGGACCCCCTGCTTCCCGAGATACAGACCCCGTTATGGGGTGCCGGTATCTCCTAAGCATTTAAATGTCCCGCGTCACGTGACCGTGGGAATCAAATGCATAGGAGATACCGGACCCCAATAACGGGACCTGTATCTTGGGAAGCAGGGGGGTCCCCGGACCTCAAATCAACACGGTTCTGCTCCAGAGACCCCCTGGTCATCAACACCAATAATACAATTTATATTACAAAACATTCATTTCGGGCGAGATTTGCGCAGGGAGAGGCGGCTCTCTGTGCAGCTCTCTCTGCAGCTAAAACAAATCGCTGGGTAAGGCCTTTAGAGAGAGGCGATCATCACGTCGCCAGCTACTCGTCTGTTTTGGGAATTTTGCTATCACAGGTAATCGAGGCGTTCTGAATACCGTGATATCAACGCTCAAAACACTGGAGATTTAAATGGCCCGGCGATTTTTTTTAATGAACGCTTATAGCATAGGCCCCATATCAGTCAATTAACAAGTCTGCCACATTATACTTTACTACTTTAAGAGTTTGTTATAATGAAACTGAATCAGTGCACTGTATGCTAAGCAGCTAACCTGCATAGAAAGAATAACAATACAAAGATATATTGTAAAATAATTAGAACAATATATAATAAACCTAGGAAAACGCTATATTTTTATACCGGATGAGCGAGTAAATCTAATAGGACAAACACAGAATGAAACACGAGCAAAACAACATTTGAAACGCCATCAGTTTGTGGATTTTGTCATCAAATTGTCCTAGTATTGTCAAACTTCAGTTAAAATGATACTGTCTGACAAATTTAATTCTCATACGATTGTGTGGTATTACACAAGCCTATAAATAAGCCTAGTTTCCACTGACAGTCGAGGCACCGGCAATAGAGTTTTCCAGAAAGACGGCTATTATCTGTCACAACGATTAAGCGCGGTCTTGAAGTCAAACAAAAATGTAAATACTGAATACCACTTCAATGCTCACATTACTGCGACTTGAAAATAAATACACAAACTGCAAAAAAACCTTCCATGTACAATGACAACCACATTTTCAACAAACTGTCCGAAAGTTGAAAAACAAAAAACTCATTCTCAAGAAGACCGTGATGTATGAACAGTTATACTGACATCGTAGACACCATGGAAAGCCAATCAAAAACCTATTGTGCCGTGAACAATTACCACTGCCACCTGAAAAAATCTACAGGTTGTTGTTATACACTTGTTTGTTACCGTGGTTACCAGTTTATTTTAATTTTAAATATTTAATTTTCTGAACGGTTCAAGCAAATGGTCTGAAAATTGAATCCAAGTTGCAAATACATGTAATGTTTTTCAATAGGAATTCGGTCAACGAGACATACCCTTTACATTTATTTATTTTTATCACTTCAAAAAACTAAAAAAAAATCCAAAATGGTGGCTGCACCAATTTGGTTGAAACTTCTGGCAAATCTAAGTTAGGATGGCAGAAGGGTGCCCACAAAATGTCATTCGAATCGGTCAAGACATTTGGCCTGTGGAGAGAGAACACACGTACACAAAAATAGACACAAGGGGAAAAAAACCACACACCCAAAGTGTCCACAAAGTCTAGTTGATTTATTCGCTTTGCAAGCTCGCTAACTCGCTCGCTCATCCAATAATAGAAATGCACACGTGAGTTACATGCTGTTACCTACTGATCCATACTTATTTGGTAGCAGTCAAGTTCAAATAATGAAAGACTTGTTGTTTATTAAAAGATGCCACCTCAGCCCTATACATGGATGTTATCTGTAACATGAGGAATGAGATTGGGGATCGAAGGCTCTGAATTAAAGGCTCGTGTTTATTGTAGAGATGTAACTGAGTGCACGCGAGCTATGGAAGAAAGTTGTGGATTTCAGGACCACCCAGGATACTGGGGAACGTTTTGGCATAGGGACATTTCCAAGCGTCTATAAACACTAGTTTGTTTAAATTACCCAAATGCATCTACGGCTGCCACAAATGACATTAACTGGCAGCACAGAGTGGCAAAAGAGATACAATGGAACAGCACTATCTCTCCCTCCTTTACTGCAAATAAATAAAAGCTCTTTTGTAAATACAAAGTCTTCAGATTGTAACTACGGCACTTCCTAAAACGCAGGGCAAGAGACAAATAAATAAAAGCTCTTTTGTAAATACAAAGTCTTCAGATTGTAACTATGGCACTTCCTAAAACGCAGGGCGAGAGGCAGGTGCACCTGGAGCTGCGGGACGGGATGAAAAGCAAAACACTGCGGCTCCCGGGACAGCAAATGCCACAACTGTCTGCGGATGGTTCTGAGGAATTTCACGGTGCCGGAAGATGTGGTCTGCCGTGTAGTGGCTCAGGGGCTTTCAACACTTTGGCCAAAATATTAAACTAAAAGACCATTTTATTTAATAGATATCTATACATATATATTTAGGCGCTGTACCGTGTATAGGTTTCACTGGATGTGCACTGAGCTCTGTCTGTGTTTCATGTTCTGTCTCTGGTTTTAAATATATATTGCCATGCTCAGTAGCACTCCTCTGTGACACCTATATGCTTATGTTGTGGTTATTTTGGGGGTTCAATATGAGCTTGCAGGTGTCCTGTATGTTTTACAATGTGCCCACAAGTAATATTTTTATATGATATATATATATATATACAGTGTTCGACAAACCTATACATTTGCTCGCCCCGGGCGAGTGGATTTAACCCCCGTGCGAGTAAATATTGGCCCAAGCAGCACACGTTTGGTACTAGGTGGCGAGTAGATTTTTTTGTGTGGCGAGTAGATTTTTTGGTGATTTGTCAACCACTGTGTATATATATATATATATATATATATATATGCAAATACAACTGTATGCTCATCTGCATGTCTTAGGCAGGTCTGCAACCCCGCCTTTCCCCATTATCACCCAGCATACAGCACTTCCACTGCAGCAAGGGATTCTGGGAAATGACATGCAAATGAGCACACAGTGTCACTTTTTGCCTCAAAAACCATTTTTAACATGGTTCCCTATAGGCTTAAACTTGCTGCATGGTCACAGCTTTGAGCACAGCCAGGGTTAAGGTGCTCATTTGCATGTCATTTCCCAGAATCCCTTGCTGCAGTGGAAGTGCTGTATGTGGGTGATAATGGGAAAGGCGGGGTTGCAGACCTGCTCAGACATGCAGATGAGCATATAGTTGTATTGCATATTTGCTTTCTGTGGAGGGTTTTTGTCACTTTTTTTACTCACCATAACTTAACTCAGTATTATTATATTATATATAAAGCACTGTATATACTGTGGGCTCTCCATTCATTTTTATTCACACTGATACACATACACACTTCTTCACTGCTTTCAGTAACCATTTAACACCTCTAGCCATAAAACACTCCACACCGGGGGAAGGAACAGCACAGATAACATCAAGAGACAATGTGTTAAGTATACCTTTGCTTCATTCATTGTAACATCGCCGGAAGAAGAGATCAGTGTATCTCGAAAGCTCGCACAAATAAAAAACTTTCGTTAGCCACAAGAACAGGTTAATCTATTTATTTTTTATTATTGAAGCTCGGCTAAACACGGTATTGATACCTCTACATATATATATATATATATATATATATATATATATATTATATATTATAAAGTATATATAGATATATATATATACTATAGATATATATATATATATATATATATAATATATATATAGTGGTTGACAAATTCACCAAAAAATCTACTCGCCCACACCAAAAAATCTACTTGCCACCTAGTACCAAAGTGTGCTGCTTGGGCAAGTATTTACTCCCGGGGGTTAAATCCACCGCCCAGGGGAGCAAATGTATAGGTTTGTCGAACATATATATCTATATATATATATATATATATATATATATATATAAATATACTATATATCCAATAAAATATCAGTTGTTGAGCACATTCACATGTCTTAGGCTCGGTCCAGACTGCGTTCGGTGGGCGCGGGGAGGCAGTCGCGAGTTCCCCACCAGCAGGGAATCTGCGAGCCGGTCCGGTCCCCCCTGGGCACAGCTGACTACACGCTGTGGAGCGTCAGCCGCTAGGAGACACAAGAGAATGGTGTTTCTAGCGTTGACGCGTCAAGTGGTGTGGCTGTGAGCCAATGGGGAGGGGAGGCTTCGGGAGGAGGAGAGCTTCGAGGAGCGGGGAGGAGTGTGGAGTGAAAGCAGTGAGTGCCGGTTGTGTGTGTGGCTGAGTGCGTGGGCTGTACTGTGTGGTATGTTGTGCCTGAGTGCGTGAGTGCCTGCCTCTGTCTGTGTTGGTGTGATGAGTGCGTGAGTGCCTGCCTGTGGGTGTGTGCGCGCGTGTGTGGTGTAGTGAGTGCGTGAGTGCCTGCCGTGTGTGTGGTGGGTGTGTGTTGTGTGTTTTGGGTGTGTGTGTATGTACGCACCGACACACTTTATTCGAGCAAATACCCAGTATGTACCTGGCAGATACCTGAATGCGCCGCTCCTCACTCTGACAAGCCCGTTAGCGTTGCCTTCCCAGCCTGGGTTCATGCCTGGTGACGGGCGGCTGATCTGTTAAATGTAATGATTAGGATTTAATAGGCTGCAATGCTTCGCGTGTCTACCAGAGGCATAAATTCATGAATTGTAATGCAGTAGTATATATATACTGTGCAGTATTGCAGCCAGCGGGATAAAATGCTTCAATCCCTGCCTGGAAATAATGCAATGCACTCGGCAGAAAACAGTCAAAAACCTCAATACACACGGGTATACCCGAATTCTGGGACTAGCCGAGCTCGAAATAAGTGTGTCGCCGTGTATGAGTGCCTGCGTGTGTGTGTGTTTTTTAACTTACCCTCAGCAGCTCCAGCTCAGCCCGAGTCCGTGGAGGGAGGGGGGGGGGGGGGAAGAGTAGCGGGTCTCGCGTCAAATGTGTCAAGCTCCCACTCCCGCACAAACTCCCGCTCCGGCTCCCGCTCCCTACAGACCGCATATCGCGGTCTGTGTATGTCAGCGCACCGCCTGTCTGCAGTGCGGGTGCGCTGACTCTGGGAGCGGGGCCTTAGCCTTAGACAGGTCTGCAACCCTGCTTTTCAACCATTATCACCTAGCATACAGTGCTCCCACTGCAGCAAGGGATTCTGGAAAATGACATGCAAATGAGCACACAATGTGTCACCTTTTGCCTGGAATATCCATTCACATGGAGCCCATATAAGCAAATGCATCGCCGTACACACACACACACACAGACACACACACACATATAAATATATATATATTTATTTATATATATGTAATATATATGTTTATTTTTATTTTATTATATATATATATTTATATAATATATATGTTTATATATATATACAGTATATATGTGTGTTTATACAGTATATGCTGTACATGTGTAATGTTCATAATATTTCTTAACTTCACAGGTTGACTAGAGTTACTGCTTGCCTATGACGTATGTCTACTGAGTGAGGGATCTGTGCTGTGGTGCTGTAAACCAATCCCCTGTGATTTATTTTACTAGTAGTTCAGTCTGATGCAGCCTCACTGATCTCCATGCTCAGGCATTAGAACCAGAAAGTAATGATCTGAGTGTATCCATGCTGTCTGTGACATCCCAAGGCCTTTTGTAATGCAATATGACTGCTATGTCAGATAATGCTAATAAATCTCTGCATTAATCAGCAGTACTAGATAAGACTATGTGAAAAGAAAATCAATAGACAGAATGAATAAACAAAAAACATATACAGCACGCATTTATATCCTGCGCCCCCATTAACGCACTAAGGCCTATGATACCTTGCGGGCATCAGTTTGGGATTCTGGGAGCGTGAAATGGAGGTAGAGAAAATGAAGTGTTAAGAAATGCCCTAGGGATGGGATGCAACAAATTCTGCATCTTTCTCTGACATTTTTTCCCTGCCAGGTTTGAGGTAGATGAAAAACTTCCCTGGCTAATGACCTGTGTCAAATGTTAAAAACTTGCAGCCATAGGTAGAAACGTAAAGAAAAAATGTGCAACGCACTAAAGATCATATTTATTTGGTGTGTTCATTTGTAGAGCACTGGAGAGTAACCGAGTTTTATGTATGCTGATGGTTCTCTTGCTAAATGGGAGAGGATTCTTTCCCCAATTACAATACATTTTGCAGTGTCTAACAGAATTCAAATCTGAAGCAGATTTTTTATAATTGACATTACAGGATTACCTAATGAATAAAGAACACATCATTTTGTGGTTCAAACTCACTCCTTTGTCACATGCAAAGTACAAAGAGGTCAATGATGTCTTCCATAAATGAAGTTGCAGTGTTGCAAACGTGCGTTAACCCTGAGTTAGCGCACACAATAATGCCTTAAATAATGCTACATTGAGAAAGGGCGTGTTGCCCGAAACGCGTAGGTGCATTGTGTTGCTATCTCGGGGTCTGTTATGATCCGTTTAATAAATAATTTCATATTTTTCTATATTGGCCTCCTCCAATTTTGTTGGCAGTTCTCTGCCCCGTTCCTATTTCAAATAATGCGTGTGTTATCTCCTTAACCACTGTTTTCAATAGCACTTCTGTTAAATAACGGGTGCAATAACACCTGCTACATCTGTAGGTCCAAATGGCATTATTGACAGTGACATGATTAATAAGTTTATCCTGGCAACTTTTGGGACATAAAAGAAAGATGGTGCACAAAGAAAGATACAAAGAAATTCAAGGTACCTTGATGAGGTGCATTGGAAATAGAGCTGATTTAAAATGAGTCTTACTCATTTTTGCATCTGAGGTCTCATAGACATCAATGGAGTCTCACTGATAAAAAGTGACATTAAAATGCCATCTTTTTAACTAGATTCCCCAAAACTCTCTGCTTTCTGTCCCTGGCGATTGATTATAGAAGGGTAAGGGCTTCTTCCAATGCCCTGACTTGCGCAGTAATTAGGCAAGTAAACAATAAACTTACCAGACTAGGGTTGCCAGACGTCCCGAATATACCGGATTGTCCCTTATTTGATTGACTTATTGGGACGCATCATAGTCCCGTATTTTAGTGACTTGACGTGAAATGCCTGAGCTTAAAATTGCTGTCATTAAATCAGTCATTAAAACGTACTAGATTTCTACTTGGGTGTAATAGTTACCTTTTCCGATAGATGCTGCTTTACTAAATTATTAAAATAATAAAGTTAGGACACTGCCTGGACATCACATAATACCATGACACCCACCCCTATAGATATTACTTTTTCTCCCACTGCTACTTGTCAGTTCAGTGCATGTCTTTCCCCGCCCTGCCAAGAGCAGAGATGATAAAGACCAAAGAATATAGCGGTCAAGTGGGAGATACCATTCAGCTCCAAGCATTGGCACGTCATTCATCGCTCATAGTGCAAATAGACTAGTGTTAAAGTTCAGCTGTGTTTCCTATTAATATACTGTATTGCTTTTTTTGTCTCGAAACACTGCTCTCCCTCTTAATTAATAATCATGCCGAAATGCAAGTGTAAATTTAGCAATTTTTTTTTTATTTTATTAAGAAAGGGAAGCTGGATGACGAGGCTGAATGCAAACTATGCAGATAATATGTTGTATATCTAGGTATATAGCTAGGTCAGTCATGACATCGCACTTTCATACGGGATTTCGGCGCCCCGTAATATAAAAACGTAAATGTGGCAACCCTATACCAAGGAAAAAAGAGAGATCCAGCGCTCCACGGATTTCAAGATAATGAATTTATTGTGCAACCCTATACCAGACACAATCTAACAAATCACTGCAACATTCTCATTTATTTAGCCCCAAAAATGGTGGGGAAAAGTACATGTTAATATAAGAAAACAAACATTCAAACTCGCATTGTAATATTTGCATTATGTCCAAAGTTCATTCCATTGGTACAGGCATAGGAAGAGATCGTTATGTCTTGTGAGCATTGTATAATGATTCAAGAGCCTTCTTGAGATACCATACAACAAATACATCTTTCGTGATGGCGACGGGTGACGTCATCAGTAACGTCGCCAGGCGACGGCTGTATAAGCGCAGCCTTATACTCAAAGGCTCCTCTATCCTCTATTTGTGCATAGAATACAGCAGAAGTGGCCAACTCCACTCCTCAAGAGTCACCCAGGCCAGGTATTTAGGATATCCCTGCTTCAGGACAGGTAGATTGAGCCACCGGTGCTAAAGCTGGGATATCCTTAAAATCTGACGTGTCAGTGGCCCTTGAGGACTGATGTTGGCCACTCCTGGAATAGTGTCAACCATGCCAGCCTCCATATATCTGTAACATGTATCCAAGCTAGTATCAAACACAGGGGGGAAAGACTTTCAAGTTATTAATTGGGGATTTGATGAGATTTTCATACTGCCAAGTATTAAAAAAAAAAATATAATATCATAGTGTTTCCCTCTATTTGCTATGCATTGAAACCCCTAATGCACTTACATTTACTTGTACTATTTCTTTGCATGTTACAGTGTCGTATACTTACAGTACAATGCAATGTGTGCTACATGCATACTGTAGTTGGCACTAGAACGTAGTGGGTTGGAGCACTGTAATTAAATGCAGCTTTGTTACTATCATTTTAATGACGGGAATAAAGTGCTTCAGACCTCTAAAGCTGTCAGACTATGGGCCACATTACCTTACACATGGATAAAGTCCCATAGAACTCAGTACGAGGATTTTCTTTCACATAGCTGGCACTGTGTACTGCCCCAGTTTTTCCAAATGTGCAGATTGCAGACTAATTGTGTTCTACGTATTCTCCTTTTTTTTGTTTACTGGTTTATTTGAGCTGTAGGAATAAAAGAAGAATGGCCCTTTTTGGAAATGAGTCCACCCTGACTACAGGAAAATAACAGAATGTTTGTAAATCAAGAAATGGTGGTCACTAGCATCACACTTCATTTACTGCCAAGAAGGGTTGCCACCTCTCTGGATTTGACCCGGAGACTCAGGGTTACAGGTACTCGCCTCCAGGGTAACCTGTCAATCTCTGGGTGGAAGGTTAGCCTCTTTAAACAACCCTATGTAGTGTATGTTAAGTTTTGTTTAGAGAGTCAGATTCATCACACCACCCTGTTGTGTAGCAGATAGAGAATTGCACTAGCATATGAAGGATCAGGGGTTCAATTCCCACATGGTGTAGTATAATTTATATTTTATTATATACTTTATATATTAAACCATGCAGGAATTGAACCCTTGATGTTTCATATACCAGTCCACTGCTATAAGCACTACACCACAGAGGGAGAACGACATCTGTTGGCTGAGCAACAGGTATTATCTGATGTAGTAGGCTATATTACAGGTCTCGCTACTACTGAGGTTTACTTAAGAACGAGTCGTAATTGCAAAGTGTATAACCTGCAGGCTGGAGGTGCTTTGACAGAACTATTTTGGGCTTGGGAGTAAAGTAAACGGTGCAGCAATGTGAAGGTGCGGTAATGATACAGAAGTGGTGTGTGTGTTCAGGGATCAATACCAGGAAAGCAGAGAAGCTGTATGTTAGGATTGTGGTGCAGTTTTATTCAGCATAATTGGAGATTTCCTTTTTTGCGGGGGGGGGAGGGGGGAATGCTGGGGGCGGGGCTAGGTGGCGTTTTTGGTTGGGTGAGTAGCTTTTTGAATAATTTGTCAAGCCCTGGTCATGCATCCCGTTGCGTCCCGTTGCATGATAACGCAGCGTCATTTGACGCCGCGCCGCTATGTTCACTGCAGTTGGAGAGGGAGTTGCAGCAGGATGCCGGCAGGCGCCGACGCAGCACGCCACCAAGTAAGGGAATTTTTTGTTTTCATTTTCTCCGGGTTGGCCATCAGTTGAAGGGGGCAACCCTGCTGCCAAGGTATCTGAAATAAAAAAGAAAAGAAAACTATGAAACCTCAAGATGTAGGTGCCCCGCCTGGCAGGAAAGGAATGAATGTCACCTTCTTCCCTGTTACCTGCATACTGCACATGCAGCGAGGCATCAGCTATACACACACAAACCCTTTTTCCAATAAGTGCCTGCTGCCCTTTTCATTCATTCTACACAATAGTTATTCACTGCTGTCTTGCAACGTGTTGAAGACATCCTTCCAGTGTTCTGCACAGTTGGACGGCCTCTTTATATGCGGCCGGGGAGTGTGTAAGTAATCTTATTCTGAATTGTATTTCTATCTCATAATTACATTCTCCAGTAACAAATGCCAAAACCACATTAATTAGGGGAGTACTTCATAGGAGTGTACAGTATAAGCTTGTAACAGATGTTCATTTCTCCCTGCCCCAACTGTTTTTAATTCTTGGTGAGTGTTTGATGGAGGGGGCGGGAGGCGGGGAAATGTTTAAACATTTGCCAAAGTCCCATTAACATCCCGTGACTGAAGGTGGAAAATGTCCTACTTTGTTTGCCCTGAGCCATACCATGTTTTTTTCCCGCCCGTGCCACCGCTTAAAGAAAGAAAGGTTATGCTGGCATGGCGGGTTATATGGCCGCAAAGTCAATTTGCAGTATAAGTTGGAGATCTCTGCTCAAATTTACATCTGCTGATTTTAGGCACGTGAAACCGAAAAGCTATCCACTTAAAACTAAGCAGCAGTTTAATTACGGAAACATACAGTGCAGTATTATTAGTTTTATTATTTGTTTATGGAGTTGGTAAAGTATGATGGTATTGCTTACATATAGCTGTAGAAATCCCGTTTCAATTGATTATAAGTGTATTAAAAGAAGACGTTTTTGTATTGCAGTTTATCGGATTTATGGGCTTTCTCTGCAAACATTAAAGAGAGAGAAAATATAAGCTAGAATGCAAAATAACTTTCCAAGGCTATAAAACCCCAGCAGCGTGTTATGGGAGGATTCTCCAGGATATGTTTCCAGCACCTTTGCCACTTCTGCCCATCTATTCTTGCTTTGCCGAACTAATCATATCTACAATATCCTTGTTAAAGATGAAGTCCCACGTAGGACCAAAGTGGACTTTTGGCGAATTTGGTTTAGTGGGTTAGAAAAAAACACAATTAGCTAAGTAGATTTCCTTAGAACTGAGTAGGAAACGGGAAGCAGGGCACCTACTGTAAGAAAAGACATGCAAAGGGCAGCAGAACATCTAGAAATGGCCAAATATCAGTATGACAAAGCAATGTTTACAAACATTATTAAAAAAAAAAACAACTTTCAAAAATGATTTCAAAATACTTGTCAAAAATATATCACTGCCATTAATTCCTAACTAGTACTGAACCTTTAAACAGGTAAAAACCATAATTGAGTCTGCTTTTATGTATGTATGTCTTTATTTATATAGCGCCATTAATGTACATAGCTCTTCACAGCAGTAATACATGTGACAATCATATAAATAACAAATAATATAAATAACACAAAGGGGATAAGTTTTTCAGACATAATAGTAACATTTAGGAAAAGGAGTCCCTGCTCCAAAGAACTTACAATCTAATTGGTGCTAGTTGTTTGTACCGATTATTAGAAATGTTAATGAGTGCTTGGATAGATCATTGTTGTACAACACATGTGTAGCTTTCTCTTTGGGGGCCCCTTGAAGATGTGGGAGAGCTGGGGCCCAGCAGAGGGATGTCGATGTTGGGCTCTGAACTTCCAGCACCGGCCAGGCCCCCCACAGCTGCTGGGCCCGGCTCTCCCTCCAGGTCGGCCGCCTGCAGCCCTCATCATGTGATGTAGAATGACTATGCAGAAGGGATGCCACTCCCTTGTATGTTTTGTGACCTGTAATGTCACTATAGGGCGTATAGAGGGTATATATAGCTCTATCCACTTTTCTAGAAACAGGTTTTCAGAGTTCTGACTAGGGTGCTCACTGTGAGTCCTGTAAATAGGTTTGTGTGTGTATAGCTAAGTGTATTAAGATGTGTCCTGTCACCGTTTGTTGTCCTATTGAATTCAATTAAATTGACACTATCACAGTTTAATGAGTAACCTCCTAAATGAGGCATTTTCATCCTGTTTCTTAACTTCAGCATGGGAAGGTAGTTTGCTTCTTTTTGTCTCCCCTGTTTGTCGGCTTTATAACTGGGGAAGTTGCACAGCAGGAGAGATATATGATATGATAGAATAGGGTATTCTAGGATCATTAAATCCTCTGTTTAAATCCATACGCTTCCCTCCTTCTCCTAGCATGGAAACTTCTCAAGGTACCATGTAAACCTCACCAGCTAACAGATTAACACGTTCCTAATAGTTCACTCTTCTCAAGTAGAAAAATGGAAACGAAAAGCAGTGTGTCTCATGTCATACATCGGTAGCCACCTCTCTATTGTGAATGTACAGTATCAAGGCATCCTGTTCCTGTTTTGCTCTGTTTATGAGCGGTTATTTGCAGCCATAAAATCAGTCCCATATTATACAGGCTGTTTCTGCACCCTAGGCTATCACTCCTTCCTACTTAAGCCATGTCAGTAAATGCTAGCTCCATATATATTTGTATATTGTCTGTGGGGAACAGAACCAAGGACATACTTGAAATTTTGATTTTAAACTCAGTGTATCTTTTTACTTATAAAAATGAATAAAAATGTGTTGGGTTTTTTTTGTACAATAAAGTTAAGAGCAAACAGCAGTGTCAGGAAGCCTGTAAAATATGAATTTATTATGCACCGTTAAATCAGCTGCATTTCGCCTCCCCTGGGTTTATATATTTGAGCTTTGTACATACTGTAACATCTTCTTTCAGTCCCTTTAGTTTCTATTTTATTTCATAATATATTTCTTATATAGTTGTAGCTTTCCACTGTGTAGGGACTGCAGATGTTTGCACCCACGCTCCACTGTGCACAGCATCTTTCAGTGTCCCTGTCTTCACATTGCCTTGGACTTTTGATCACAGCCCAGTAGTAAAATGTTAGCTCCTGAGCCCCCCCCCCCCCCCGCGTGCCACTTTCTCCTTCCGACGGCCTGATTAATACGCTGAAAAACACAAATTGAAATGAAAAGAGAAACGAGCTCCAGGTGCTTGGACACCTTATGCTGCGCACTTAGAACAAGCCAGGGCAGCCATACAATGCCATTCATTCCCACACCTGAGGGACTAAACTGTGTAACCGTAATTGCTGTAACTCTTATTAATGTTCTGCCATAATTCCTATTAATTCCAGAGGGCTAGTAAATGCATTAGGACTTGTCAACATATTATTTTACACGGTTTATGATCTGTAGAATTATACTCCTTGGGATTTTTGCAGTGCAAAGGAAGGCCTTAAATAGTCAGCTTTGTCCCTTATTATAAAGAAAGCTCTTTTCAGTCTGGCAAACTACTATGTTCAAG
Source organism: Ascaphus truei (assembly GCA_036426205.1). Taxonomy (NCBI): domain Eukaryota; kingdom Metazoa; phylum Chordata; class Amphibia; order Anura; family Ascaphidae; genus Ascaphus; species Ascaphus truei. The sequence goes on from CM071568.1 coordinate 207,043,984, forward strand.
GTGTTGAAGTTGAGCTTTTAATCAATACCTAGCAGTGTCTTTACAGTCGGCTACTGCATTTAGCTGCTTCTGTTAATGGCTCTGTTAGTGCAGTGGTTCCCAACCTTTTTTCCATGGTGCACTCCCTGATAGAAAACCTTTGTTTCACAAACCCTTAATTAATAAATCCTGTTGCCTACTCATCAGTCTTTTGCTAACAAAACTGTTCAACCGATCCCAGGCAATATAGTGTCCTGAGTTTGTGGGGGGAGCACATGGTTAATAAGGCCCCAAGCTTCCAAACGCCTTGCCAGGACTAGAGTTTTCCACAAGGCCCCCCTACAGTGTCGGTGGCCATGCGAGACCCCCCCCCCTCCCTGCACCCATCTCTCTCCCTCTCTCTCGCCCCCATCTCTCCCTCTCACCCCTACCTCGCTTTCCCTCTCACCCCTACCTCGCTTTCCCTCTCTCACACCTGCTCGCTCTCCCTCTCTTGTCCCCACCTCTCTCCTTCTTTCACCCCCACCTCACCCTCCCTCACCTCTCGTCCCCACCTCTCTCACCACCACCTCTCTCGCCCTCACCTCTCACCCCCACCACTCTGTCGCCCCCAACTCTCTCTCTCTCTCTTGCCCCCACCTCTCTCCTTCTTGCCCCCACCTCTCTCCTTCTTGCCCCCACCTCTCTCCTTCTTGCCCCCACCTCTCTCCCTCTCACCCCCCCACCTCTCTCTCTGTCACTCCCACCTCTCTCCCTCTCCACCACCTCTCTCACCACCACCTCTCTCTCACCCCACCTCTCTCCCTATCTTCCTCCCCCCCAATTTCTAACACAATAACCCCCCCCTCCCCCCCTCCCCCCCCCCATCTGTAACAACACCCCCTTATCTTCAGGGGGAGGCCTCTGGTGCCGTGCTGATCTGGAAGTTGGCTTACTTCCGGCATGCACGCAGGGGCGGGATCAACACCAGAGGCCGGGCCAGCTGCAGGGGGGGAGAGCTGGGGCCCGGCAGTGGGACGCAGATGTTGGGCCTGACCTCTGGCGGTGCCCAACTTCCAGCGCCGACAGGGTGCCCCCCAGCAGCCAGGCACTGGACAGCTGACTTGCCTCTCCCCCTCTGTCGGAGGCCCTGACCACTGTGGATGCAAAGCATTGTGGGGAGTGACTTTGGAAGGTTCTGTTGTAATTGACAAGCCAAGGTGCAATTCAGGGTCTTACTAAGTGCAGTCCAAACACGGGCTCAGAAACCCACGAAACAGCCAGGGATCTGCCATGACGGATTTTTTTTTTGCCAAACCACTTGGAGACACCTCACAAACTCCTAGAGATTCCGGGACCCCCCATTGGGGGGGAGGTTTCACCCCTGTAGTGCTCTCTGGCACCGAAGCAGTTAAAAATGGTTGAGCTTATATGACTCCAAACATATATATTTTGCCATTAAAACGATCTTCAATGTTAAAAGTAACAACTTAGTGGAATTGTCTACTTTAATCACCATTAAAGTATCAATCATACTCATTCAAATTCTTTTCAAAATGAATATTTTTCTGTTTCATCCAGGCCAGTTGAATACAAGCAAAAAAGCAACAATGCCGGCTACAAAACGTTTATTGTTTTACGTGATCTGGCTTAGACGTGGTCACTCAACGTGTGCCCCCTCTGACTGGGTGGGTGACTGACTGACTGGGTGGCTGACTGACTGACTGGGTGGGTGGGTGACTGACTGACTGACTGGGTGGCTGACTGACTGACTGGGTGGCTGACTGACTGACTGGGTAGCTGACTGACTGACTGGGTGGGTGGGTGACTGACTGACTGACTGGGTGGGTGACTGACTCACTGACTGGGTGACTGACTGACTCACTGACTGGGTGACTGACTGACTGACTGGGTGACTGACTGGGTGGGTCACTGACTGGGTGGGTGGGTGACTGACTGGGTGGGTGACTGACTGGGTGGGTGACTGACTGACTGGGGGGGTGACTGACTGACTGGGGGGTGACTGACTGACTGGGGGGGTGACTGACTGACTGACTGGGGGGGTGACTGACTGACTGACTGGGGGGGGACCTCTGGTGTCACACACATACTCCCATACACACACACACACACACTCCCATATATATACACACACACACACACTCTCCCATATATATATATATATATACACACACACACACACCCAGTGGAGCACCAGGGCGGCTGGAGGCAGAGGGGGCCGCTGGTGTGAGTTTGGGAATCAGAGGGGGCCACGGGTGTGAGTTCGGGAGGCAGAGGGGGCCGCGGGTGTGTGTTCGGGAGGCAGAGGGGGCCGCGGGTGTGTGTTCGGGAGGCAGAGGGGCCGCGGGTGTGAGTGCAGGGGGCATGGAGAGGCAGCAGGACGGAGGCAGAGGGGCCACGGGGGTGAGTGCAGGGGGCATGGAGAGGCAGCAGGACGGAGGCAGAGGGACCGCGGGTGTGAGTG